>PVLD010007846.1:0-88118 GCA_004027595.1 Dinomys branickii | reverse complement strand
AACAGAAACTCTAAATCTATTGGAAGAGAAAGTAGGTAAAAATCTTGAAGACATAGGAGTAGGCAGAGAGTTCATGAACAAAAATGAAGCTGCAAGGGAAACACTTCAAAGAATCAATAATTGGGACCTCATCCTACTGAAAAGTTTTTGTACATCTAAAGAAATCACCAGCAAAGTAAAAAGAAAACCCACAAATTGGGAAAAAATCCTAGCTAGCTGTCCCTCAGAGAAAGGTGTTCTATCTAGAACATACAAAGAATTAAAAAACATGTACCTGACCAAATTCAAAGACCCAATCCAGAAATGGGCATCTGAGATGAATACACACTTCTCAGATAAAGAAATAGAAATGGCAAATAAATACATGAGAAAATGTTCCACATCCTTAGTCATTCGAGAAATGCAAATAAAAACAACACTGAGATTCCATCTCACCCATTAAGAATGGCCGGTATGAAAAAATCATCCAATAACAAATGCTGGCGAGGCTGTGGAGAAATAGGGATTCTATTACACTGCTGGTGGGAATGCAGACTGGTGCAACCACTGTGGAGAGCAGTTTGGAGATTCCTCAGCAAACCAGGTCTAGAGGTTCCATTCAAACCAGCTCTTCCCCTTCTGGGTATTTTCCCAGAAGATCTGAAAGCATCATACCACTCTGAGATATGTGCACCCATGTTTATAGCAGCACAATTTGTAATAGCTAAATTGTGGAACCAACCCAAATGTCCATCCACAGAAGACTGGATTAAAAAACTGTGGCATTTTTGTACAATGGAATATTATTCAGCTATAAAGAGGGACAGATTTGGGGCCTTTGTAGGCAAATGGTCACAATTGGACACCATACTCATAAGTGAAATAAATCAAAGGTACATGTGCAGACAACATATTGTGTCATTGGTGTAAGAACCTGAGGGTGGGAACATAAACTAAGATTCATGAAGGAAATCTGTTCAAAAGTAAAGAACAGATGGGATGAGGGAAAGGAGAAAAGAATGAGGCAAAAATTTATGTATGTATGTATGTATGTAAGTATGTATGTATATACATATGTGCAGGATGGCTAACATGGTTCTACTATTGACTTATGTCATTGAATGGTAAGGAATAGTTGATGACTGATTGTTTGATCAATCTTGTATGTCTATATGTGTTCTCCGGAGCATACATTTTGAAGATACCAATATGCAATGCAACAACTATTGTTGGTTTTCTGTTGCTTTTCTATAATTCAATTATGATTATAAGTTTATTGAGCTACTTTGTGCCTCTTTGTTAATGCTTTTCGTTTATTTATTTATTTATTTATGTTTTCTCTTTCTTTTTCTGTTGTAGTTGATGTGGTTCTTTCTGCTTTCACACTATAAAAAGAAGTTGTACTACTGACTTAGGTCACTTTATTGTAAGGAATAGTTGATGATTAATTGTCTGATCAATTTTGCATGTCTATACCTGTTTTCCTGGATATACACTTAGAAGTTATCAATATGTAATGCAACAACCATTGTTGATTCCCTGTCACCTTATCTGTAACTCAGATTTGATTGTACTATTCTTATGCTTTGTGTCTGTTTGTTAATATCTTTTTTTTTTATACTTTTAAAATAAAAAAAAAAGAAAGAAAAGTGAAGCTGGGAAAGTATACTTCACCCATCAGTATTTACTCAATAGGACATTAAAACTAAGATGTCAAGGGCTAATATTTCTCTTCTTACTAATCATTGCTATGTCTTATATTGATTGCCTTATTTGAAGCATGTTCTTAAAGTCAAGTGAATATATCTAACATTGCTAAGCTGGACATATTTTCCTGATTTCCTCTTTGTTTCCTGGAATAAGCATCTAATAATTAAAGATATATAAAGCATTTTGTGATGAAGAGAACTAAAACAACATGTTAAGATTTGCATACTAGTAAAACATAAAGAGAGATGACTTCTCACTATCAGCTGAATGGATAGTCTTAGGCCACTGAACAAATTTAAGACTTCCAGTCTCCAATTTATTACTATGTGAAAAAAGATTTCTGGTTTGACAAGCCTCACACAAACTTCATTTACCAACTTTCTGATCAAGTCGCTATTCTTTATCCAGGTGAAATTTCTAACTTATAAAAGAAATTGCATAATTACTGTATTTCAGCTCCTAGCTAAACTACCAAGGAAGAGGTGGATTAAAATAAACATATTTTCAGGAAAAAGTGCAAAAAGCTTGAGACATTATTAGATCTTCCCTTAAAAAATTATAAGGCTGGGCTGGGGATGTAGCTCAGCAGCACAAGCACCTGCCTGGTAAGTGCAAGATTATGAGTTTGATTCCTGGCACCAAAAAAAAAAAAAAAAATTATAAAGCCAGAGAAATAATGCAGTACTTATACATATGTGTCATATTCATTTCATTTAAGAGTGTGGTCTCAAGGTGCATCCATTTACCTAGAAATGTGTCAACTTTACCTTCCTTTATGGCTGAGTAGTACTCCCTTGCAAAAAAACCCCTCATCTTCTTTATTCCTTCATAAGTTGATGGGCATTTGGGCTGATTCCAAGATGTAGCTATCACAAACTCTGGTATGAGAAACCAAAAGTGTATATGAGGATCAAAATGTATAATAGATATGGTGAAATAGGAAGAAAATATTCAAATGGGAAGGGGAACTAAGGAGAGGGGTGAGGGAAAGGAAGGAAGGGAAAAGAAAAAATAAGAAAAGAAGGAGAAAATGGAGACAAAGCTTTTGTAAATAAGGAAAAGGGGTTGGAGGGAGAGCAAGGGGACGGGGAAAAGAAAAGAATCAAGATATATCATGAACAGGTGCAAATTCCCTATGATGAGTGTGATTATTACACATACCTAAAATGTACCAATACACTTAATTAGTTAAAAAAATTATAAGGCAATATACTCTAGCTAGAGAGAAAGAGAACACAAGAAGCAATAGAGAATGCAGTTCAATTTCACCTACATATTAAAAATGTTACAATAATAGAAAAATAATATAAAATGTAAGATAACTCACGGTTCAGTTGCCAAGATATGTCACTAAAACCATAAATGGTTTTTAGTTTTATACATCATGAGAATGAATAATTAGCACTAAAATATGTTTGATTTCATGTAGTCATATATCAGTTCAGAGTATTGTTATGGTTTATACATTGTGTCAACTTGGGGAGTTTAGAGGTTTGGCTGAGTGACTCAGCAGGAAGCCAAGGTGCTTACTTTGTACACATCCTGAGCCTGTGGAAGAGGAGGGCATGGAGATTGTGTGACAGCTACATGCCCCCTGGGTGGGGATAGCCTGTTTATGATGTAAGGGAAGGAAAGAGGCTGCTTGCAGCCATTCCTACCTTTTTGCTGGTTGCTTTTGCTGTGCTCTGCTGCCCTGAACAGTTTGCCCTCTGCCATGTGCCACTCTGCCTCAGAACCAGCCAAGTATGGACTGAAACCTCCACGAACTGTAAGCTAAATAAAGCTTTCCTTCCTTCCTTTTAAGTGTTGGGTATTTTGTCTCAGCAACTAGAGAAAAGTAACCAAGTATTCACTGCATTCTGTCTTCCTAGAAGACAAATTAAGTTAGAGAGGGAGAGAGAAATAGAGAAAAAAGAAAGAACCTAGATATGTGAAATCATGATACTCTCTGTACTCATTCTGCTTATTCAAAAATAGCCCAGAGATGAGAAAAACCTTGGGCTATTGCTAAATTGTTCTGCAAGTGTTCTGCAAGATCAACAAACATCTCTATTAAATTTTAACTTCAAAAATGAACAACATCTTGCAGTTTGAGTAGTATATGATGTCAAATACCAGATGATTACAACTGAGCCAAAGGTTCTCTTTCTTGAGGTAGGATTGTGGGTGACCATTTCTCAATACCAAGTGGTTACAGAGGAGATCTCTACAAAGGAGGAGGAGAAAAAGGGCAGATAAATCTCTTGCTTCAGATGAGATTATGGAGATGTGCCAAATATTGGAAACAGCGCACAATTTTGTAGAAAATCACCACGTGAATGAGGTTGTAACAGTGCAAGTGATGAATCTGTTTAAATACAATGTAGTGGCACATTTCCATGAACCCTCAATAAGGAGGCAAAAGCAAGTGCAATTGGATAGGGTTGTAGGAAAGCTGGACAAAAAGAAAACAATTCTATGGGGCCAATAACAGTGATACCACTAGTGTTAGTGAAATCATTCTACAAAACAATCCTCCTCTCTGTTGTCTCCCTTACACCGGCCATGCAGGTTTTCAAAGGTCAGTGCAGGTTAATTTGTTTATTTTTCCTTATATTTTGCATTTTCTTTATATTTTTGTATTATATACAGTATTAAAATCATGTTATATGAACATTTTTGGATTGTGAAATAAGTTATCTGAACTTCCATCATATTTGTATGGGGAAATTCACTTTGGCATACAAGTGCTACATGTTTCCAGGACAAATTATGCTCACTAAGTAAGGTTTTACCATTGGGAAAGAAAATGAGATTTTACGTTCTTTAATTCTTGAAAACAAAACTAGTGTGCAAATGTGACCTAGCAGACAGGTATAGGTTGGAGATAATGGTAAAAACGATGGGGGTGAGAACAGACCTGATGACAGCAATCCTGAGCGCTTCCTCCAGGGCAGGCCCCTGCTCCCGGCCTACATGCAGTAACATAGTTACCTGTTTAGAGTCATTCTCTGTACCTTGCAGCTAAGAACTCGGGCCATTCGTACATCTATTCAGGAGGCAGGTAAATTCGGCAACTCAGCTATGGGGGCAACTAGCAGTCAGAGTCAGTGCAGCTACTCTTTTGAGGAGAAAATTGCAAAACCGGGAGAGTCACAGCTGCTGAGGTCACGCATCTGAGCCCCGCACTGCTTTGCTGCCCGTTTGCTTGTATGGAATAGGACAAATGGGTATCTGTAAAACTCGGTCTCATGTAGATGTTCAGCATCCAGACTGTTTATTCTGGCTGACTGGAGAAGAGAAGTGAGGAAGAAATGTACAACAGAAGAAAAATGGGTAAAATTGACTTCCAGCATCGAGTTAGGAGTGTATCTCTCTCCTGATGTTTTCCTCTGAAAAAAATACCTGTCAGATTAATTTGTTATTACCCCCTTCTTACATGAAACTCATGGGAAAAAGCATGAAAATCCAGTGGAGGGAGCGGCAGAACGAGCAGAGAGGAGCGGCTGAAAAACCGGCTTCACTCCTCTTTGCTGTTTCTATAGCATGAATACTGACTTGCTGCTGTCCTGAAAATGATTTATAACTTTAGATCCCCCCTTTCCATCTATATGATCGCCACCCTCTTTAGATGAGGGTGGGTATGGAGACTGCTTTGCATGTGACTTCTTCTGAAGTCTCGTTAGCTGGTGAACACGCATGTGCCTGTGTTTATATTAGAGGCAGAGGAATGCCTCCCCTGACGGGTAAGATATTTGCAACTTCAGGATATATAAGAGGTCTATGGGCTCAGCTTTTCCCAGAGGACAATGGAACTTGGAATTCATAATGTTGTATGTGAAATAATTTTTTCCTAAGGTTTTCAAGTCCTCTTCTATATTAATCTCATTTTATATCTGCTGAGCTATTGAGTTGGCTGTTCTCATCAGCCAGTGCCTAAATATTTTTCCTGCCTCCTAGCATTTAGCCCAACTTCCAGATTCCTGTTCAGAGTGGAGGGCATGACTTTGAGCCTTGCTTGAGGATTTGAACTTGAGCTGCTCCAAGTTACCCCCATGGAGCTTTCCCTGGACTTCTGTTCCTTCTTAACTTTCCAAAGATAATTTTGGTGGAAGGGAAACACTGGGTTTTGAGGATACACGGACTTGAAGCATGGATTCACTATGTACTAATTTTGTGAGAGTTGAAAAATCTCCTCACCAACCTGGGTTAATCGCTGTGCTGGTAAATGATGGTGTTGGCCTGGCTGCAGGGTACTTGTGGTGCCTATCAGCTGGAGCAGCCTAGCATAAGTGTGACTAGTCCTTAACTTGTACTATTCAAGTTGTTCCCCCATAGGGTGTGCAATTAACATTGTTATAGAGATGATACAACTTGAAATAGGATGTATATAAATAGATACATAAACATAAATAATTTAGAAGTCTTTCATGAAATACTATAGCACAATTTCACTTTAATGTGGCATGTTGTTAGAGAGATAAAACAATGAGGGGGGGTTATGCTTATTTTTCCTCCATGCCAAATGGCTCATTCCACAAGGGATCATGTACAACCCGATCCATAACAGGGTCATTATTTCTGCCCCCAATACCCACTGCACCTTAGATTCTGTTACATCTTTCTGTCCTCTGAACTACTAACAACAGATGTTTTGTGGGCCATTCTTACATTAAAAGCAAAGAAAAAGAATGAGACCTTTGTGAGACTGAGTGGTGACAATTGTGTTAGCCAATTGATGGTCTGGCTTGAGAGCCACTTAGGCAAGTCCAAGGGTCTCCATGTGATGGATGGACTCACTGGGGGAGCCACGCACCCCACAGCCAAGGCTAGACTCGGGTCTCTCTGGGGTCACAGCCAGTCACTCTGCCCAAGAACTCTTTGCCCTGGCTGAGAGATTGCTGCAAGCCATCTCCATGAGGAGTCTTGCTTCTCAGTTTTCATTGGTGTGGTAACTAGTGTTGAAAACATGCTACTTTTCAGGGGGTGGCATTTTTATTGGAGAACATCTTTCTGATGGATAGTGGGCACTGCAGTGGTGGCAGTACACAATCGTACCTGAAGTAGGAGCAGGGTCCTCATGTTCTGTGAAGGTAGATCTGGCTAAAGCTGGGTGACTGTGGTCTAGGTTGATCCCAGATGACTCATCGACGGCCACTTCTGCCATATCCTCCATCCCTGCTTTTCCTTCTCCCTTGGGTCTTAGAGCTTTGATTCAGCAAGTTGCCTGTGGCAGTAGTTTGGGAAGATGGCTCTGAAGGGGCTTCAGCCCACACAGGGGCATGTGTGACCAATTACCCAACAAGACTGCCACTGTAATACTAGCAGCTCGTTAGAAGGGATGGTGAAATTCATCTCGGCTTTGATCAATTTTCTGCTGGCATTTCAGGGCTTTAAAGATTCCCACCCTCCCACCCCTCCTGCTCACCTGAGTTCCCGTGGTTTTTGCTAAAACCACACTTGGCAGGACTTCCCAAGAGTTCAGAGAATCTGGCAAAGGACCCGCTCAGTCTTAGACTTTACGCCCAGTTTTGGGGAGAAGAAAAGGAACATGAGCCTGGGATTTACATTAGTACTTGAAGAAATAAAGACATAGTGAAGTTGGATGATGTAAGGGCTAAGGTTCTCTCCAGCCCTCATACTCCACGATTCTGTGAGGGGCTGGAGGACAGGGTGGGGTGGAGCGGAGAAGCTCGGCCCGTCCTATTTTCTCTGGCTGGCGAACCTTGAAGCCACAGTGACCCACAGGGACTGGCCGGTTTATCCAGATGGCTGATGAGGAGGAGACGCAGAGGAGACGAGAGCCAGGCTTCCGGGCTTCCAGTCTGGTGTTTCTCACTTTTGACTGCGTCGTCACTGCAGCGGGGAAATAACGGGAAGCGGTGTGTTAGAGTTCTCTGGAGAAACTAACCTTTAGAGGTACATGCACGCGCGCATTGTGTGTTTGAATGCATGTGAGTGTGTCTGGGTGTGTGCGCGCACATGTGCACATGTGTAGGAAGATTATGTACCGTAAGAACTGGCTCACATGGCTCGGATTTGCAAGCCTGAAATCTATACGGCAGCCTGACAGGCTGGGAACTCAGGCAAGGGTGACCTTCCAGTCTTCAGGCAGAATTCCTTCTCTGGGAAACCTCAGTGTTTGTGACCTTCAATGGATTGGCTGAGGCACACCCACATTATTAAGGATAATCTCCTTTTCTTAAAAGCAACTAACAGTACTTACTAGTCGCATCTACCAACCCCCTTATATTTCAATGCTATGTTATTTATATTGTTTGTACTTCCTCCTGGTAGTTTTGCTGCTTGCAGTGGCCCCCAAACGTATTGCTGAAGCCAGCAGTGTGTTTCTAAGTACAGGAAAGCTTTGAGGTGTCTAACCAAGGACGTATATGCTTACCAATGGAAGAGCTTATCAAGGGGTGGGATTCACTCAGGCACGAGTTATACTGCTGTTGGCAGCAAGTTCTATGTTAACAAATTTCTCTCTCTCTTTCCTTTAACTGGAAATATACATAACACAAGGGCTATATTGACCAGTTAATGGCAATGATGCAACTAGAGGTTCCAAACAAATAACCTCGAATTTCCCCTAGGACCAATGCTTGAGCATTGGCCAATTTGGTAGTCTCAGGGTTTTTAGAACCTGACTTCCTCAGGTAATGAGAACCAAGTGTATATCCATGTGCTTAATCCTGAGTAACTGTGTAATTCCCGTCTCAGGGTGGAAAATTTGAGGCACAGTGAGAAGTGAGGGAAGTGACGCAGCCGGCGTGGAACCCACACCGCTCTAATCGCTCTGCTAGCTGTGTCCCTGCAAAGACTTCTAGCAGCACCCTGCCCTCTGTCTATCCTGAATTTTAGCGTCTACGGGTTTCGTCTTATGCTCATGCTTTTCTCTTGTATACTCTGATGCACTTTAAAGTGGGAACATGCCAGATAATAGAAGAAAGATAAGGAATAAGAAATGCAAACTTGCTATGGAACCTCTGGGATTTTCTGGGAGTTCGGGGCTTCAGGGATGGAGCAGATGAACAATGGGAGAAGACATACGTGACTGAGTAGGGAGGGGTGGCTTAGAAGCAAGAGAAGATAGGCTATAATTTGTTTATATAGAGTCCACAATGTATTTTAAATTGTATGCAATTTAAACTTGGTGGAGTGGGTGCTGGGAATGGAACGTAGAGGCCCACACCTGGTAAGCACGCACTCTACCACTGAGCTACACCCAGGCCCATGTAACTTCAAATGGAATGTTTAATCTCCTTCCCTCTTCATTAGTCATATTTTAAGATATTGTAAACCAAGCATAATATGGTAGACCAGCATGTTTTCCTAATCTTTTATTTATCTCTGTTGTAAGGCACAACACACAGTTCCTGACTCTGAGAATTTCGTTGTTTGAGGAAATTAACTAAAATAATCACTTTCATTCAATAGCAGAGATATTTTAGGCAGAAGGAACCTTGCAGACAAAGATACAAAGGCAAAGAAATGTATGACTTGTTTCAGGAAAAGCAAGAGATTAAAGGGTTGTGATTAGACAAGGAAGGTGTGAGGGTCAAGGCTATCACAGCATGATTCCAAAAGACGTTGCCCATTGTCCTCTGAGTGGATGGTGTTATTTTGAGTTGTCCAGGGCACAGGCTAATAGGCTGCACAGAGAGACCCTGGATGAGGTTGGGAAGGGTATCCATAAATATTGTTCTCATTTTATGTAATGAAGGATAAGATCTGAGGGGGGAAATGACATTAGGTTTGCCCATTATTAAAAGGACAAAAGTTATATATTTCCCTGGATCAGCAAAACTGTCAACTAGAGCTAATGTGTGTGCAACTAATTCCTCTGGTACCTGCTTAAAATATGAATATTGGTGTTAAAGTGGAAATGCTTAATCATAGAGTCTCCATGTGTGATAAGTGTTCTGACTTCAGGTCAAAGAGCGAGTCAGAAAAATAATCTTTGCAGTTTTCAAGTATTTTTAGAATGAAACAGATAGGCCCTCGGCATACGTTCTGTAAAAGCTGGAAAGGATTTAAAACTATTTGTCTCTTTTAAAGATGAGTACAAAATACCCTTACAAATTTAATTTTAGGTAGCAACAACATAAGGGCTAAAGCTCAGGTTTCTGGCTTTTAATATGGTGTTCTTTCCTCTCCACTGACCCGCCACTAACATAAACAATAATAAACTTTCATATTCTTTTAGCAGGCACTGGGAGACCAGGCCTGGCTATTCCTCAACGATTTTTCTTCTCTGTTTCCTATTGCCTCAACTTGATCCCAGGTTTGTACTGGAACTGTGTCCAAACAGAATAAAATACCATGAGAAACTGTTCAGATTGCGACAGCCTGGCCAGAGACAGGAAATACTAGAAACCATGAGAGAGAGCGCCTGTTTAGAGGTGCATTCCAGCAGAGTTTTGTTAGATTCAAGCAAGTTCCAAAACAATAGAAAAATCCTTGCATGATAAGCCAATATTTTTTAGGATCCTTCTCCAAAACAAACAGAAATTTACATCTTTACTGAGCATCTATGTCCGGATCCCAGCCACTGCCCAACTTTCCAAGCAGTTTCCTCTTCTTTCATGAGCACAGGCCTCAAAATGGGAAAACACAGATACATGGGCCTACCAGGAGGCTGCCCTTCACAAGCCTCATGGATACTCTGACAGGGAGTGCTTTCCTAAGGCTGTAACACACAAAACTACTGGGTTTCATTTTTCTTGTGCTGGGTAACAAGCCAACATTAATTGATATGATGCTGTCATTCTCTCATGCTGCAGAAGAAAATCACTACAAGCTCATGGCTTAATCTTTGCTCATAGGAGACTTAATAAAAGCTATACCTCTGGCAAAAAAAAGAGAGACAAACATTGTTAATCACTCTGTCAGTGAGAGAAAGATGCTTTTTGCTGTACCACTGTTCACTGACCTAAGACAAATTTGAAGAAGAGGTCCAACTCTTACTTATGTTCGGGGGCCATATTGTTTTGCAGATGATAGAATAAATAAAATATTTCCTAAAGAGTGAAAATGTGCAGGAAAGAGCAGAACATGCGGATATACTGCTATAAGACAGGCTAGCCAGATGTTCCTGCTGACCTCCACTCACTGGAGTCTGACTGACATTGGGGTTGGATTTCCCCAGCTGTTTGGAAGAGCTTCATGAAAAGTCAACTTTTTCCCAAGACTAGAAGGGGCCACCTGCAGCATATCCCCTTATTGCCATTGGGATTTCCATTATGTGTATTTGTGGGATTTTGGATCCCTATTTTTCAATGTGCAGAAATGTTATAAAAAGGATTACAGATTTATCAGCAATCAGATCTCTTTCAGAGAGCTCTGTATTATTTCCACCATGATATATGTTCAGAGTTTCAGCAGGGCCCCACTAAATCCGTACTTAATGTTTAGTTTCAGGATGATTTGAAATGTAGACGGCAAATACCAAAGCCAGGAAACTAACAAAAAACACACGCATGTGTATATGTATGTATATGTATGTATTTATGAAAGTGAGTCCATGTTGTGAACAAGTTACTGAAAATGGAAACCATCTATAAAGTTGTCCACTGGAGCCAATGGAATACTCACTAATTAGAATCATTTCTGGAAACTATTGTTTCAGGAAAGTGGTAATTCCGGGAAGCCTTGTAGATTTTATTTATTTATGCATTTATTTATGTAGATTTTTATCACTGCAGCCTTGGCTAAAATTAGCACCATAAAGCAAGGGCAGCAAACTGCGTGTTTTAAATGTGCCTTAAAACCAATCATTAGTCACAATAAAACTCCAGATTCAAAACCAATAATTCTGGTGAAAAACAGAGAAATGTGCATCTCATGAACTAAGCTGAAATTTACCTTTGCTT
This sequence comes from Dinomys branickii, assembly GCA_004027595.1. Lineage (NCBI taxonomy): Eukaryota > Metazoa > Chordata > Mammalia > Rodentia > Dinomyidae > Dinomys > Dinomys branickii. The sequence continues at coordinate 76,575 of PVLD010007846.1, read as the reverse complement.
TTTCTGTGAAATAAGGGGCTTGGGAGTAAATTTTGAATGCAGATTAAATTGCAGGCCAAGGTTTAAAGAGAACTGGTTTCAAACAGACCCTTAAGCATTTCAGAAACTGCTATTTAGATAAAGGCAATTAATGCCTAAATTACAAATCATTCTTATTTGTTCATTAAGACAAGCTCCCTGAGGACTCCTATGAGCCTTTTCCAAAAAAACCTAGTACTGTAAATTGTATACATTTGAAAATAGGAACACACTCCACACTGTTCACCTTTCACAAATTCAAATCATCCTTTTGGAGTTATGCTGAGTGAAAATAGTTTCTCATTGCCCTGGAGCAAGACCAGCTCTTCATCGTAACACTGACCTCTGATGTCTTGGGGATTTGGAATGACCTTAGAGTGCAAGTGTAGGCCACACAAAAGAAGGGAAAGTCATTTATATGACAGAATTTAAGGGACCCCTTTTGTCTTCAATTGTCTACCTACCAAGGACTCCACTATGTAACCTGTCTACAGTTGGATGCATTTGGAGGAAGGCAAATTGCTCTTTTGGGAAATTCCTGTGAAAATGAAACTATCTTCTTGGAGAGGACAATCCTTGAGGGTACCATGGCAGCTGGCGCTCAGGATGGAGGGAACAGAAGCAGCTCACGGTTAGGGAGCAGAGTCTAAGTCTTAGAGCCTTCTCTCCGCAGGCTAAAGAGAGAACAGACAGAAATATTGATAGTGTCAAGTGCTGGGCTAGGGAGAATGGGAACATTTACAGCAAGACAGAAAAAGTAAAGAAGGGAAGTAGAGAAAGCAGCCACTTCATAATTGTGCTAAAGGCCAGCCTTGTTTCCATCATGTTAGGTTGGCTATATTATCCACAGAGAATTGGCTCTGGGGCTAATTTGTAACATTTTAGCCTTTGCTCTTCCAAGGCTCGAGCCCCTTGCTCTAATTCGTGCAACCCTACCTCCAATATGGCTTCTTTCAGTTTGTAATAAGCCCGTTAAAATCCTGAGCACTTGCCTTTAAACATCTGTATGCTCTCTGGGAGTATTCTTTATTACCCATGATCCAGCATGGCCCTCATATTTTAATAAATCTCCAAACTTCTGAAAGGAAGATTTTCAACATCAAAATTGAAGTCCAGCAAAGTATTTCTGGGATACCATAAAGTACAGTCCAGCAACTATAACATCCCCTATGCTGAGAAGTCAAATACATAAAAAAAATCCATGCATTTATATAACTTACTGAACATTTACACATTGTCCAAAGCTTTACCTTAAGTGTTATTTTAGCCTGGGGTGATGTATCCACAAAAATACATATGAAAATACATCAAAGCAGATGTTTTAAAACATAATTGCCCATTGATCAGTCATGTTGTCAAACAAATACATGGGGCAGCATGTCTTTAATGAAATCCTAGCTTTCCATAGAAAAGGTAAGAAAGAATCCCATTTTACTTACATTACAGAATGTCAGTCTTAGAAAAACCCTGCATGGTTTTACACCATTATGAATCAATTAAATGAAGCTGATGTCTCCCTTTGTCTTCTTTCTGAATGGGCCATTTCTATGACTGACCAATCCTTACAAATCATTTGCTATTTTGAAAACTATAGTTTTTACTTTCCATTTCTTTTTCTATAAACTAGAAACTAAATCAAAGCAAATAGCTAACTGTTATGCCTGGGAGATTTCTATCAGATGCTTTGAGATTTGTGACTGCTTGGAAGGTCATGTTAGATAGTGTGTAGGGCCAGATGACCTTTATAGCAAACTTGGGCATAGAGGACAGATTCTCTACGCATAAACCATAGAAGATGGGTTTTCTATATACAAATACCCTAAACCCTCTTCCATCCCAGAGAAAGACAAATGGTGAAAGAAATTTTGAGCCTGATAATCAGGCTCTTGGGGCATTCAGTTAAGACTTTTAAGATGCCTGAGCAAAAAGAAGCTACCACATTCCAACTAGATGGGCATGAGGGGATTGAATTATATTGCCTCCAGCCAGCCAAGGACTTGTGATGTGGCAGGAGAGAGTTGAAAGTTCAAGCATCCCTTTCTCAGGGTCTCAGCAAATGTTAGAGGAAACACTGGCACATGATGAGCCTAACTCCAGTCTTTTGCTCCAAGAACCAGAGCAAAAATGTTCACCCAGGAGGAGCAGTAACTGACATGGCAGCAACAACCCAGGAGAACAGAAGCAGCCAGGGCCACCAGCTCCTATCAGCAGAGGGACTTGCAGTTCAATAACAAAATGGAGTGGAATGTTAGCACTAAGGACCACCATGCACATCAACCAATCCCCAGATAATCCCCAGGCTGATTAGGTTTGAGAAACCAGGAGTTAGCTATGGTGCACATTGTCTAAATCCAAGCATAAACATAACCCGGTCAGACATAGACTACACACTACATCAGAGCCCGCCATCTGTTATTCTTGATTCCAAGAATCAGGTAGACCTGGGTGGGGGGCAGTGAGAAACACAGCTTCCTCTCCCTAAGCAGAACACTGCCTTTCCCACCTACTGGAAACTTTAAAGTGGCCTTAATAGTTCGGGACTTAGCCCAGCAATTGCCCTGAGACAAACAGACAGCAGAGTTTGTATGTGCTTCCTCACAGAAAGGAGGTGAAGGTGAAGATGCCAAGGGCAAACACCTGGCCTATGTAAAACATGCCCACCTCAACATATATGGCTTGGTGTCTGAGCAGATTTTAACACTGGCACTGTGAGCCAAAGCCTGGGGACTCCTGAAATTCCTGCCGAGCGTCCACACCTCTGAGCCTCAGGAACACACACGGGGCTGTTTCTCTTTCGGCCCCCAGGAAACATGACTGACTTTCACACTTTGAGAGGGCCACAGTGCTGATGGTGTGAAGATGCCGAGACCCTAGAACAACTGTCCCACTGACCTTAGGGATGGAAGGTCATGCTGCACTTGATCTTAGCCAAAAGGCGGAGAAGTGATGGAAGTTCATGCTGAAGGTCTCCTTTGCCCATTTTCCCAAAATCTTTGGGTTTCCAACTCACCCTCACCAAAAAGAAATTTAAGAGTGATGAGAACCAGAAGGAAAAACAAATTCACTAATTTTATCTCATAGTCTCATTGAATATATACATATATATATATACATATATATATATATATATATATATAATATTTTGGTGTTGCTTAGGGTCAAATTCAGGGTCTCACGTGTAGTAAATATATGCTGTACTACTGAGCTGAGCCCCAGCAAAACCAAAAAAATTACACACACACACACACACACACACACGTCTATGAGATAAAATTAGTGAATTTATATATATATATATATATATATATATATGAGAGTCAACCAAAAAAAATATATGCACATTTCAGTAGTTCACTGTACTCATGAATGTCTAGAAGCTAATGGTCACCACTTTGAACACCTCTTTTCATTGCAGAGGTAATTTGTATTAACCTCATAATATCTCATAATATCTCTATTTGTATTAATCTCATAATATTTCAATAAATTTAGTTTTAAAATATTTATATAAATTTTTCTTTACTTGATGTATATTTTTGGTGGTCTCTGTGTGTGTGTGTGTGTGTGTGTGTATATATATATATATGTACATATGTATATTTTTTAATCAAAATAACCTTTGTATGATTTTTACTAGTTTTCTCTTTTTCTGTCCTTCTTTTCTTTTTTTCACTTTTTGTTCTTGAGCTATGTAGTTGAGGCTGGCCTTGAACTCATGGTGATCTTCCTACCTCAGCCTCCTGTGTACTGAGATTATAACTATGTCCCATCAGCTGTCCCTCATCTTTTCTGTAAAGATTGGTCATCTTAATATTTAGTTTTTATTACTTTGTTTATCCTGAGGTAGAAATTTGGTTGTAGAAATGATCATAGGTTCAGTCTCTTCATTTGATTCAGGAAAAGTCTGAACATTACTGTGAAGAAAATATGCTAACTCAAAGGCTAGCACCAAAAGAAAAAAAAAAGATGTTTCTTCCAAGGTCCTAAGAAATTTTGGCAGCTCCTATGGAAGGAGGCCTCATTACAAATACCATTTTGGACACGGCACACTGCATTGGGTGTACCAGTAACAGCACCCACAAAGGTGAATTCAATATGATGAACACTTAGAGAAAAAAGCAAGCCTTCGCCAGGTACCAGCTTCTGCCTAGAAACCAGATTAGTCTTGTGGGTGTCTGAGCAGGAATGTTTAAAGCTGGCAACTTTAGCCAAAATGCCTGTCTTGGTCGTCAACAGACCATGTGTAAATACGAGATGAAAGAGGGAGACTGCAGGGCTGACCCCCTTCTTGTGAGGTACTGGAGGATATGCTAACCTAAGAGAAAACCATTTGGTAGGGAAATAAAACAGTGTGCTTATCTGTCAGTGTGGTCATGTTTTTATTGAGGAAATAGATTGTCCACAGAAATGTGTACTGTTTATAGTCTGTCAGACGGAAGGGTTGTTTCTAGGTCACATAACTTCTTTATTGTCAAATACTCTGCCTCAGCAGACTTTCCCAAGACAGTGGTCCTGAGTGGAAGCGCAGACTGTCCCCCCATTCACTCATTTATCAGCCATCAACTGAGACCAGGATGTGCCCAGGCATGTATTAAAATCTGGTTATAGGACAGAAAGCAAGACAAAGCTCTTCCTTGGAATGTGGCAGAGAATATAGACTCAGAAACAGATAATTATTTGTATGACTCATGAAATTTCCATTTTAAATGTCAGACGTGGTCAGTAGTAGCAATTACATATGATACATGTTTTATAATACATTTATTTAAGCTCAGTGATGGAGTTGTGCATAGAACTGTTTGTTGTTTGTTTGTATTTAGCATATGAAGGGGCCCCTGGCTGGGCAGAGGGCTTTGAGAGCTAGGCAAGAAGACAGTGAGTACAGTTGCTGGAGGATACTTGATCACTAAAGATGGTCAGGGTATAGACTACGCTTGTCAGGTTGTTAAGGTCAGTGTTGGAGGAGCATGGAGAACCTTCTGGAACAGGAAGTCCCTTTCGAAACTTACCCTAAAGAGACCCTCAGTTATTTAATCAGGGAAGTTGGTCAGATAGAGACTACCATAAGAACTAAAGTGCTGATGTCCTGAGGTGCTGACCCACAGCTTCTGAGTCTAAATGATCTCTCAGTTTCATGTTCCTGCAGACAAATGAAGTGTCCCATTCCATCTTTCTACTCATATCCCTCTGTGGAGCCCACCCTTGGACCAACAATCCCACAACGGGACCAACACTCCCTACAGTGGAAGGCAAAGCTCTGAGCCCTTTCTTGGCTGCCTATCATGCTGTGAAAAGACTGTTACTGCTTCCTGAGGATGGTGCCATTCAGTGGCAGTCATAACTCTTGCTTTGAGAGCGAGGTGTTATGCTACCATTTGGATTCTAAGCACTTCTCTGTTGATGCAAGTTTGGTAAATCCAGCCCCATGAGTGCTGACTTTGGCTGGATATATGACTGGCCTCACACTTGCAAATTCTTTCCAGTTTTGTTCCCTAACTTTCAAAATTTTCCCCTTGATACCCACTGACTCCTGCCACCCACCCAGAGTTGTCTCATTCTATTCTGAGTATGCATTATTGGGTCCTGAAAAACAGAATCTGTTTTTGAAGACCTAATGCAAGTGCTAGGGGACCAAAGCATAGTGAGTTAGATTTCAATACACCTGCACAACAACTTGTCTGGGCCACAGATCTGGGCCACTGGCCACAGATCCACTCTATGGCTCACCACTGTTGTTGATATAGAGACAAAAATTGAACTACCAGCCCAATAACTCATTAGAGTGAGAAGATGTGTGATCAAGAAGATAAAGAGTACATACATACATGCATATTTCTGAAGGTTCCTAGCCACCTAAGTATGAGAAAGGGAATCATGATAGTTCAATAGAACTACAGCCTTTACGAATCTTCTAGAAGCCTCCTGCATTATAAAAAGGTTGGACTTTGTAGCCTTAATGTCTCTTAAGGTGACACCCAATTCTATAATCCCGTGATTTGAAAAACTGTTTTTCACCCCTCAAATATGAAATAGGACCTTTTGTTCCCAGACATCACTAAGGTCATATGACAAATGGGTGCTATTACTGTATGTTCTATGAAGCGTGTGCAGCATTTCTGGGCATGTTTTAACTCACATACTGCCCTAAACTTTTAATCATTCCAGGAAAGGCCTGTGACCCAGTCACGTGAGCAGCAGGGAGTGTTCAAAGAAGATGGTCCAGGCCTCACATGATCACGTGCTCTGAGACAAGGTGGGAGCTGTTATTTGGGGCCATTTCACTTGTATTTTCTCCCTACTGTCAAAGAATAATCACTTCCTGAATGGGCAAACACATTCTGATGCTTCTTTCTTACCCTTTCTGTAAAGTTCACCAGTAACTTGTTTTCTAGGGTGACAAGATGCATCCAAAATTACCCTAAAGATGATATTGATTTTCCTATAAATAATAAGGCCAGCCGCGGGAGAACCATAAAACCTCAAGTTGTTGCTTCAGTGAGTGCTACCATGTAATGTCAGTAGCTTTGGTTTTTATTTAATTTTGTGATTAAAGTTTTTATTGATTTCCCTGCAGGGTAGAATATATCAATACCTTTAGTTTCAAAGGAACATTCAGTAACAAGAAAACATAAAAGGACCCAACTCCAGAACACTGGTGCTTCATTTTAAAATGTAAGGAAGTGCCACTGTGACTCCCTAAAGTCTATCTGTGGCTTCAGTTCTGGATGTGGCTGCTCAGCTCTGTGTGTATAGCTCTTAGGTAGCAGCACCCTTAGGTAGCAGCTGGCACATAGGCCTGTGAAACAGAGTTGAGAAATACTGAGCTAGGCATTTTTAGAGTTAATACTGTTTTGCCAGAAGTTGATGCAGCAACAAGGGATTTGCACTCCATATTCTCATTAATTATGTCTTCCTTCTCCACCTCAGAAAGGGTGGCCTCATGATACCCAATGTATGAAGGCCCTGCCTGTGAGAATCTTTATGTGTGTAGGCAAGGTTTTCTTTTTCAGAGGGATTGTGTTTGTAACTAGGCAGTGCTAGGATCTGATCTCTGACAGTGGATCCTTACATGATTCTAGAGTATTTATGAAGCTATATAGGAAGCATGTGGTTGCTTTTAAAGTTAGAAAAAGGCCATCTTTTAAAAAATTTTTCAAAGTCAGCCAAGGTCATGCTACCTTCTCTGCCTTGCATAGGCTTGAGGGCCCAGCAAGATGCCTTGCCTTTTGAGGAATGGCATGGGACTTACCCTTAAGACTGATATACTTCCCATTATTCAGATCAATTGCTTATATTTCTTTATCACTTCTATATAGAGTTAGTGTTTCACAGGTGACATTTTACCTGTTCCTCCTGAAACTGTTATTGGCAAAGACTTTCCTGTGCTTTTTCTAGTGGCAGGGAAACTAGGGCCTTGTAGGTCCTTAAAGTGTGGTTTGGACTTTCAGGCAGCAAAAGACAGAGCTGACAATGAAACCTAGCTCAGGTGGCCTTCAGTTCACCACACCACATGGAAGCCACATTGACCAGCTAGCTCTGCTATCTTAGTCACACCAACAGATTAGTTTCACTGATTCTACTGTCTGAGTTAGCTAGTGTGGTAGAATCATTGGAGTTGGGGGGGCGGGGGCTTGCCATTCTCTCCTTTGCATAATGATCCATGCGTAGCCTATTTAACGAGAGGTGCTTTTCCTCTCTAGTGAAGGCTGGGCTTCCTCGAGCAGAGAAATGGGCATTCTTAGACAAAGACATCAGCCTGTCCTCACCAAACAGTAATTTGCCTGTCATCTGAAAGACAGAGCGGTTTATTTCTCCTGTTTTTCTTCCTTAAAAACACATTCCCCTTTGTCTGGAATGCCGACCAATATCTAGAAAGATAGGTGGGGTCATCTCTGTATCACACAATCCTGAGACTGGAGCTGACTTGTCCGCTGTCGCTGGAGACAGAGCCAAGAGATGGAGTTATGTGACTTTTCATCAGTAAAAGCAACATTTAAAAGAAGGCTCATCTTCTTACCTTGCTTTTGCTGTTTTATTCTGCTTTGAGAAAAACAATGATAGATAAAAACTAAAGTCGAAGAATGAGAAGAAAATTCCTGTTTGATTTTCACTTCTCAAAGTTAAACCCATATTTGGGCTCTCATTTGATCTTCTAGACTTTTCACTTGAACATTCATATTTCCAGAAAAATGTCTTTGGTGAGCACAGGACACTTAAGTAGCTGTGTGACTCCATCTCCAAGAACACACCCTTCCCAGAGGTCATGGGCAGAGCCAACCTCACAGGAAGACATTGCTTAAGGGTCTGGTCACATAAGAGAGGCCAAGAGAGAAATCAAACTGAAAAGTAAAATGACTAAAAATATCTCCCTACTGACTTGGAGTTCTCATATTAATAACCCCTGTGGGTTAAAATATTGTTGCTGTTACACTAAAATAACAAATATCAGGGTGATTGCTTGTGGTTACTATTGTCTATCAACCAGAAATGCTTGCTGAGTTAGCCGATAATGGTACTCCTCCCTCTCCCCTCCGACCTCAGAATGATTTCAGGGCACTGACGTTAGAGCTATGCAGTAGAGAAAACGTTGGCAAACTTTGCTCTATTTTAGGGGATCTTAGCTGCCTGTGGTTAGAGATGAAGTGGCCAAAAGGATCAGGGAAAGGAATGAAAGGGATGCATAGGGGATCAGTCAGAGTCAGCCTCGGCGAGTCCCCCCTTGGATAGTTCTGGCTTCCACTTACTGGAGCAGGCTGGTCTTATTTCTCATAGGTGTTGTTGAGAATCAGCACTGTAAGTGCTCACAACAGGCCCCTGAATGACTCTGGAGTGTTTAGTGTTTATTAAAGTATACAGGAAATATGTGGTCTACTTTAAAATTAGAAAGAACAACTCCCTTCAAAGGCTCTCAAAGTCACCCAATATTGCATGCTATTTTCAAAATACCCGAAGAATGGACCAAAGTAAAGGGCATGGAGTGGAGTTGCTGGGACAACTGCCAAGACAAAGAAACTTTCAAATTTCTGGGGACAAGAGGCCATGTGAAAGGGATTTTCTCTTCAATATGCATACACACACAGAGACACACATACACACACACAGAGACGCTCTACGGTGCAGCAGAATATGGGTGTTGTACATGTGGCCGGCAGAAGTTTGATTAGTTAGTGAGAAGCATCAGCTTCAAATTGAAACAACTTGAAATGTAGCAAGAGAAAATATGGTAATGGGATGCAGCCTTAGCGTGAGCACATGAACTGGAATGGGGAATCAGAGACAGAGCCTTTCGGGAAAGTGAATCCAGACCACGTGGCACTGGTGACTGCAGGAGGCTGGGATGCTGAGTATCTCCTCTGTGGACTGGAGCCTGGAGGTAGAGTGGGAGGCAGGACAGAGGAAGGAGGCCAGCTCGTCAATGGATCTGACAGCAGAGCCAGATGGCTGCCTACCAGAAAGCTTGGTTCTCGTGACATCGGCCATCGGGCAGGAGGGGTGTGGAACATCCTGGAGCTCTCCTTAAAGGCAGTGAGGAGAAACAGACCCTGAGCAGCTGGCTGCTGGGCCTGCCTGTGGCCTGCAGACTGAATGCCAAGGTTCCTGGACAGGAAATGAGTGAGACTCCATGGAGAATCATTCAAGGATTCAAGAGAAAGCCATAGACCTGGCAACAATAGGAAGAAGGGAGGGTGGGGTGAAGGAAAGGGTCTGTTTGCTTAGTGTTGATCCACTAAAGGTCAGTGACAATGTTTGCCAAAGGCCTTGGTCTACATGCACGGAGCTCAGAGGAAGGAGAGATGAAGTTCTTTGTGTCTAGCCCAGGGGACCTCGGATTGCTTCGATCTGAAAGAATGGCCATGCTCCTGTGACTCAACAGTACTCTTGATTTTCACCACCTCCAGAATGAAGTGAAATGCCTGGCATTGTTTTGTGATTCAGGGCCAATTTTCATCCAGTGATGCTGGCCCCCGTGGTTCCTTGATTCTTTTTAGCTGAGATCAGACAGCAAGAAATTGATTTCTGATTCCTTACAAATCAGATGATCATTTTCAACTTGCTGCAGTGCCTCCATTTTAAGTCAGAAATACCTAGTTTATAGAATATTTAAAGCACTTAGTGTCATGCCCAGTATATAACAGATGCTCAATAAATGGTATCATTATTAGTACTGTTACCCTTCCTCTCAGTGAGTTCCACATCTACAGATTGCATCTTTACTCAATGTGTACCAAGGGTTTTTTGCTGTTGTTACTCCCTAGGTGATACAGTCTAACAACTATGTACATAGCATTTATATTGTATTAGGTATTATGAATAATATAGAGATGGTACAGAGTATACAAGGGAATGTGGGTAAGTTACATGCAAATACTGTGCCATATTATATAAAGGGGTGTTTGCACACATTTTGATATGCACAAGAGATCCTAAAATCAATGGATACAGAAGACAAGTACATTGCTATTTATTAGAGTCATTTCTATTTTTGTCGTTAAGAATAACATGCTTATAAACATCTTCATATGGAAATCTTTTCCAAATCTTTGTTATATCTCCAGGGTACGTTTCTAAGAGTGAAGAACTAAGTCAAGGCATTCAGAATTCTGAGAGCTGTTTAATAACATTGTCACAGATGACTTCTCATTGTGATTGTGTCAACATCTCTCTTTGCTGTCCCTGAGTGGAAGGACACACGGGAATACACTGTATGGTTTCAGGTTGTGCCATTGAAACTCCTTCCATCAACCTATATTTACTGTGTGCTCGGTGCAGCCACAAACAACCACAAAAGGGATTTGCTGTTCCCTAAACTCTTAGATCCTGTGGGAAGACCAACAAAAATAAACAAATGAACTGAATCATGCGTGCAGTGAGCCTTAGCGTGAAGCCCAGTAAGGAGTTGGGGAATGCTAATTTGGGAGGGATACCAACTATTTCATTAAGATAGGAAATGATACCCAAGTAAGAACAAAATGAAATAAATCCTTGTGAAAATCCAGGGAAGCAGTGTTCCGGCCAGTGGGAAGAGCAGGAACAAGAACCAGGAGACTGGTATGACAGTGAGAGAAGACTGTAAGCAGCAGGCAGTGGGCACCGGAGACCGAGGGCCCTCCCTCGGTGGGAAGGGAGCCCCGGAAAGATCCTAACCCGGGGGGGAGACTTGATGTGTCTCAGGCTTTCTCAGGGTCTCTTGGGCTGCTGGAATGTGCAGAGGGAATTGCAGGAAGAGAGTGTAGAAGCAGACCCAGGGTAGGATCCTCCTCTTTGTTGCTAAGTAGTCAGGCAAGAAGCTCTTTGCTCTGTATTTTTGATTACTTGTGAGGTTGCATTTTTAAATGACTGATGGGTATTTGCATTTGATCTGCTGTGAGCAGCAGACTGAAGTGAGCCTTCACAGAAGATCACCCTTACTCTGCCACCCATGACGAGGTGATGTTGGAGCTCCCGCCCTGAACAGACAACACCTAGACCAAATCCTGCTGGAGTCCACATTTTTTCAGGCATTTGGAGGAGGTTTGTTGATCTGTTTCTAGTTTCTCTTGCTGGTTTTTAACAGCCTACATTTAAAATATGTCCTTTATTAAGCTGTGATTGCACAAATTTGGAGGTAGGGTGGGTTCAAATGTATTATATAGAGAATTCCAGCTGAGTAAATATTACATTGGGATTTACTCCTTTCCCGTACTTTTAATCATTCTGTGAGTGTGCTTTCAAGAACGGCTGGCATCTTAGGAATGGAGAATCACTCAGCATCATGCTCTTTAAATGCAAAAAAAAACCCAAAAAACTACTAGATAAACTGAATCTTTAAAATAACTAAAGGAAAGTGCGCATTTGTTATGCAACATCACACAGTTGTTCCATTGGTGCACCTTCCTAATGGCTTCTTTATGCAATCGTTATCGCCTTTGTGCCATTGCCTACTTCTGCTGTTTCCAGTACATTTATTTCAATGAAGACTGCTGAAAACCTTCAAAGGAACTGGGAAGCCTGGTCCCTTTCCTCTTACTTCTGGATGTGCGTTGACATGAAGAAGTTGCCTAACTACCGCTGGTGAAATCAGAAAAAAGAGCCTTCCCTGCCACAAGTATGCGATTTATCTGCCTGCAAAAATGCAAGCATATGCAATCCATTTTGGTGTTTCAAATTCTTACAGAGATAGTTAATTAAATGCATAGAACCAGGGCTTAAATTGAATCTGTTCTGGAGAAGAGCTTAACTTCAGGCCCCATTTATAGATTTAGTACATTTGTAGGGGGTAAGAATGCTCTCCTGGTTAATCTCCATAATGGGGGATGAACAAGCTTTCCAATCTGGACTCTGTTTCCTGTTCCTTTTGTGAAGGAGAGTTTAGGGAAGGCATGGGGACTTGATTAAAGGTGTCATTTGGAGATGACTCATCCTTCTGCCATGTATCATTTTCTTAGCTCATTCACAGCTGCCTAATAAAGCTGTACAGAGCACAGACCTTCGGTCTTTATTCACTCTTTCGCTCTTTCATTTCACTGACTTCTTATTCAGGCAAAGGTCATAGCCTTGGAGAAGCTGAACATGACATTTCTGCAGTCCTAACATGTTTTTACCCAGCCTACCTTAAGGTATGGCCTCAGGAAATGAGGAAATAGACTCTCTTCTTGTCTTGAATGGGCAGGACTCACCAAGTCCAGGGATCCCCAAGAAACCCAAACACCTGGACAGTCAACTCATTTCTATTGACACACAAGAGCTAATTGCTTTAATGCAGAGGTTCTGATTTTGTTTTCATAGGTAGCCATCATTTACCTAGGCAACATATTCCACTAATATCCTCTCTCGCTTCTGCAATACAGTGTATCATAGAGATTAGGAGGCAACGGGGGCTGGGGATATAGCTCAGTGGAATAAGCGTCTGCCTAGCAAGCGCAGGGTCCTGATTTCGATCCCCAGTACTGCCAAAAAACAAAAGTGATAAATTTGGGCTGGGGATATAGCTCAGTGGAATAAGCGCTTGCCTAGCAAGCGCAGGGTCCTGAGTTTGATCCCCAGTACCACAAAAAAAAAAAAAAAAAAAAAAAAATTAGTAAGGAGGCAAGCTCCTATCTTCCATGGAAGAAGGGAATGCAAAGGGCAGTCTGACCCTTCAAAGCCTGCTCAAAAGCCTGTTGTCTTATAAATGTATTGCTACAAAGAACTAAGCATATGTAAGTATGTATATATAAGTATGTATATTTCTATGACCTTCAGATTTATTCATATTTTATTTACACTATAGAAGATATTTCAGCTAATATTTGCATTATAGAAAAACTGAATAAAATTTATTAATTTATTTTCTTTGTCACAATTGTCTTTACTGAGTTGTTATATAAAGCATCTACATTTTAAAAACTAGGTCATTTTCTATTAACATGTACAAATGATACCTAATAGTGAGGCTCTGTGTGATATTCAACACTAGCACATAGGGGGTACTGACTGAATTCAAACTCCCTTTATCCACCTTCCCATTCCAAACATTTATCTTCATCAAAGAGTGAAAACCACTTCACTTCCCTATAAAACATAAGGCTTCTGGGATTCTAAAATTCTTATATGATATTGATTATTTCCATTAATTGCATCATTCATGGTTGTACACCCTCCTACTGAGGCAAGCAGTGCATACTGAAGTGGAATAGTAAGCAGAGATTTCATTTTTGAACTTTGCTTTCTTATTGGTTGATGGTGGAGTTCATTTTGAGTGAGAATTTTTGCTTGGAATAATATTTTGAGTGAGAATGGAGGGCTTTTATACCAAGGCTCCATTGTGATAATCCATTGTGATAATTTTAAAATTTAAAAATGCATGAACAATACAATAATCTAAATCAGAAGAGGCAAACTATGTACCCAAAGATGAATTTGGACCCCACTTATTTTTGTAAATAAAGTTTTATTGAAAATAGTCACATTCATTCATTTTTACAAGTATATAGTGTTGGAAGGCTAAAATTTTTACCAATGGGTCTTTTAAGAAAGACATATTTGCTGACACCTGATCTAAACTAGACTGCCTAAAATAAGATGAAAGCAAATATATATCTATAAATTGCATATATATATATATATATATATATATTCATTTTGAGACCTAGAGTGGAAACAGGTTTTTTTTCAAGATCACACACATCATGCTTCAAAGATTGCTCTTCTCTAGGTGAGCCTGATAGCCTGTCTCAGTCTCTGAAGGATGGAGTCTCAGTCAGGGTTTACTAGAAAAACAGATATAACACAAGACATACAAATGTATAAGAAATTACAAGTTTGGCTTACAATGGTCAGCTACAGAGTTGGATGAGGAAGTGTGCAGAGGGTGTCTCCATGCTGCAGGGTGAGGAGCCCAGTCCAAGGCCTGGAGCTCACTGCAGTGTAAGTACAAGTCCGTTAGGAGGCTGATGGGTCTGCGATGATGACTATGATGGATTGCTGAAGAATCCATGACAAAGGCCAAAGAGTCTACATCAGAAAGCTGAAGAGTCCTGGGTGGAAGCCGAACGGTCTTCACCAGAAGCCAGGAAGATGCCCAAGCTGAAGGGGAAGACTGGAGCTCCTCTGCAGAACCAGCAATCAGTCCTTCCTAATTCTCCTTTTATTATATGCAGCCTACATACCCTGGGGGTCTTTTACACCCACACCATCTCCTTGCCCTCCTCTTGCACAGGCTCAGTGTAAATACAAATTAAGGACCCTGGCCCCCTGCTAAGTCACGTGGTTAATCTTCTCAACTTCTCAAGTGGACACAATGAACAACATCCTGGTAAGGACATGTCTTTTTCACTTCAGGATGTAGATCTTCTGAGTCACTTAGTTAAGCTTCTAGACTCCTCAAGTTGACACAATGTATCAATCATAACAGATGCACTGGATGGAAAGGACCGCAGTGCATGTGGGATATTTCATCAGGAGCACCATTGGTTCTCTGCTGGATGTAGAGTCAGAGTGTACTTTGTTTCAAAGTTCAAAATCTAAATTATTTTTCAACAGAGCACTTCCTATGCTTTTTCAAAATCGTTACTTTCCACCAGCACCTCAAAAAACTTGTTCTGCTTTGCAAAATTAGAAGAAAAATATCATTTGCCAATGGAGCCAGGAACTCAGTGTGCCATACTGTTTTCCCATGGGAACAACCTCTCTAGATTAAAATGGGCTTTGATGGACAACGAAAGAAGCCTGGCAGTGTGACAATTACTGGAAACAAGAGCATTGGGACAAATGCCAGGAGACCTGGGTTCTCATCCCTGCTCCTGCACCAGTACAATTCTGGGCAGTTCCCTTTGAGGCACTATTTGCTTATCTATGACTGCTTCTCATTTGAAATAACAAGCTCTATCCTATCTACCGCACACAAATTTTTGAAAAAAATTAAATGTACTGGAAATCATAATTGTGTGTGTATTTGTATTTGTGTGTATATGTGTGTATGTGTATATAATATGTAACGACTGTACTACAAATTAGTACAAAAGGCAACAAATTCTCTTTGAGGAGCCATATTGAGGATGTGAGTCAAAGCCAGTTGAGAGAGAGCACATGCTAGGAGATCCAGAGATCCATGAGGAGGAGGGCTGAGTTGGGACATACAGTATACACGGCTAGCCAAGTTGCAGCCCAGCCCCTCAAGAGAGGTCAGACAGTCAGGGGCTAAGTGAGGACATGGACCAGAACTCACAGTCTGCAGGGGAGCGGCTTGGTCCCTTAGCGGAGGGCCCCAGTCAGCAGGAGGGATTCCAGAATAAGAGACTCTACAGCCTGAGACAGGATGGTGCCAGGGCCCCAGGCCAAGGTGAAGCAAAGGATCCTGTGAATGTGGGGACTCCAATCTCTAGGATAGACCCCAGGGCAGATCAAGCCAGCAGAATGCAGGGGAGAAACAGAATCACTGTGGTTCTGGGATGCCTGGTGCCTGAGGCTATACAGCAGCAAGGCCTGGGTCAGCCTCCATCTCCAAGCACCCTCGCTGGCTGTGGTCATCTGTCCTGAGAGTCCCATGCTCAGCCAAGGAAGCACCTTACCCAAAAGCAGCATCCTCATTGGCAGGACCTTGTGTGAGGACACTCACTCCAACATTTTGAATATCTTTTCTGGTCAGGAACATTTGGATGTTTATGTGAGTTTCCCAATAAAAGATAAATCGCCTGGGAGATAGCACATTAAACTATTAACTGCCATTCTTGCTTTAATATGAATTTACTTCATTGGGTTATATCCTTGCACCACTACAGCCCTGAGGAAATGAAATGGAGAACAGGGAGCTTATAAAACACTAATGGCAAAATAAAACACTAATGACAACTTTGCCTATTCCCATCCTGTGACTTGTCCTTGTGTGAAAGGCCTCTAGGGACAGGTGCATGGATTGTGTCCTACTCAAATCTTCAGAGGACAGGTGGAAATGGGAACAGCCATAACACAGAGAAAGAGGTGACTCCCAGAGGGGTGACTAATTGCATTTCCTCTGCCTGGAGGTGACAGTTTCTTCTAAGCTACATGAAGCCCTTCTAAGGGAAAGAAACTGCCACCAGAGAAGCAAGCTGCCACAGGCTACGTTGCATACTTGAGGCCAGCCAGCTGTTTTCTAGGCTGCAAATCATGAAAATAGAGGAGGTTTGGTTCTTACAGAGCTGGGGACCTTATGCAGGGACCTGGGAGGGGGCAGTTTTTTTCTCTGCTGCCTGGATTTCATGGGGAAAGGAGGCTGAGATTGCCAGAAGGTCAGGTCAGTCAGGAAGCAGCTGACCACTTTCAAAGACTGTCTTATTTTCAGTGAAAGTGTCGAAGTGATAATAACATCTCTCTGTATTGAAACTTTGAGAATGAATTTGCAGCTCCCTAGTGATGGATAAAATACCATCAGGAAGTGTGACAGTCCCCCGCATGTCCAGCCCTGGGAGAGGAAAATAGATCACAGTCCCAGAGAAGACAAATCGCAAAGCAGGTGCCCTAGAATGGATTGCAGCCACGACCCAGGAAAACCATCTACTGAGTTCCTGTTATCTACAAACAACGTGCTGAAATTTTCTGCGTAAAGCTGGTGGGCTATACTAAACTGGCTTCATGAATTCAATTGGAAAACAAGGATCTTGTAATTGGTATGGTGCTTAGGAGAGTAATTAATGCGATTCATAAAAGGCCGGTGCCGTGTTGTAGACATGAGCCCCATAGGGGACTGTGGAGTCATGTGCTTTGGAGAGAGTTCTGGTGTTTACAGCCCCAGTGATCAGCATTCCCTGCTTCTGTAGTCAGGCATCTGCAACTTTGTCACCAACAAAACTACACTTGCAGGGCTTTTTTCTTCAGAATTCCTTGCTGATGCCCTCTTCTCAGTCATTCTGCTCTTTGGGGATGATTGATCTCATTTGGATGAAAAACAAATAATTCTTTATGTTTAAAGTTCAAGGATGGAGTCAAGATGAAATGATATCACCCTACATTTCATCTTTCAACCATTTTACTTTCCTGGTGTGTATCTATGTTCTAAAACCTGTCTTTTGGAAAGTATAGGTTTGAGCAGAGATTACCTGTGATTTTGGGGAAAGGGGTTAATGGAAACTTCCAGCCTTGAGAATAAAAAATGAGCTATGTGGCTGCGCAATAGCTGCCTGTAGGTGAGGAGAGGGGAGGTTTGTCAGCGTGCAGCCTGTTTGTTGAGAAGTCTCATCTTGAGGAGGGGCAAACATGAATCTGTCTCTATTTAATATACTGACTTCAGCCATGTTTTTTCAAAATTTCCTTTCTTGATTCTTAATATTTGGGACATATTTTCACATACTTTCAAACATGAAAAGTCAGCCCAGTTACTCGTCACTAACTATTATGCAAATATGAACCAAAACTATGGTGAGCTATCACTTCTTATGCACTGCTAAAGAAACAATTCCTTTACAGAATTTATTTGGAACCATTGCAATAGGGGAAAGAGATCAGCTTAAATGTAGGAAAGGCAGCTAGGAGTTTATAGCCAATGAGCAGAATGGGGGGGTCACTGGATGGAAAATTACTAAGAGAAACATCCAAGGGAGGAGGATTTTTGCTAAACTGATTGCACAGGGTTCTTGATGAAGGTAGGTTCAGGATTTATACATCAAATGTGAGGAACAGTGAACTTGAGCAGACATGAAGGGAGATCATATATGAAGGATGGAGTTAGTCTTGCTAACCTAAACTTAGTAGGATTCTTGTTATAATTGGACGAAAAGGGGGCCCAAGGACAAGGCCTTGCCAAAAAAGAGGTGTCAGAGGAGCTCAACTAAGTTTTGGCCAAGAAGAGAGTTTTCCTCTGCCCAACTACTGTAAACAATGAAAAATAGCAAGGGTTGAGGAAGATGTAGGGAAATTGGAGCCTCAGTACATTGTGGGTGGGGATGTAAAATGATACAGCTACGGTGGAAAAAAGGTTTAGCATTTTTTTAAAAAAGTGAAACTTAGAATTACCAAAGAATCCTTTCCTAGGTACACACCTAAAATAACTGAAAGCAGGCACTCAAACAGATACCAAAGTACCAATGACCATGCAGTATTAATCACCAAAAAAGTGGAAACAACCCAAATTGACCACAGATGAATGGCCACAGAAGATGTATTATACAGTCTCAAAAAGAACGCAGTTGTAATACAAAGTCAAGCATGGATAAAGCTTAAAGAGATTCTCTGAAACAAAATAAACCAGTCCACAAAAAGGCAAATATGAAGTGACTCCAGTATTGGTCAGATTCCTAATGCTGGTACAAAACAGCTGCCCTACCCAAATTAAAAGAGAAGAGATGTATGTTGGCTCATGTTTTCAGAGGTTTCAGTCCATGGTGGGCTGGCTCCCAGGCAAAAGTGGCATGGTGGGAGAAAGTTGCTGAAGTCATGGTATGTAGGAAGCAGAGCAGGGGAAGGGCCAGAGGGAAGGGGACAGGGACCATATTTAGTCCCTAAGATCCCCCCACTGTGATCCACTCTGATCCACCCAGAAATGTACTTTATTAATACCTTAGGCAATTCTCAGGCTGATCAGGTTGACAATCAAGATTAACTGTCACATGTGCTCTACTTGTACTAGGCAAATTCATAGAGACATGACACAGAATTGAGGTAACAAGGGGTTGAGTGACGAGGGGTTGGAGAGTCACTTCATGGATATGATGTTTCATTTGGGGATGGTAAAAAAAGTTCTGGCTGCCTTGGAAAACAATATGCATATGATGATATAGACTATACATTTATACATGGTTTATATGGTAAAGTTTATCACCCCAGTAGAAAAACAGACAAAATCCCATCCAGTATAATATGTAAACTTCAAATCAATTTAAATCACAGCACTTCCCCTTCCCTTAAGTGCTAGTTTGACAGGAAGCACTGAGGACTTAGAGTAAAAAGGCCATGGTCTCTTTCCTCTCTCTACTGGCTCCACAAGAGCTACTCCAAAATATGTACCCTTACCACTTCTCTTCCGGCTCCAGCAATGGGAGGTTGGGTGGGGAAAAGGGGATAGCAGGCACCACTGGCACGGCGGTGATGGGGAAATGTGTGGATTCTCTCGGGTCCATCAGCTTCCATTAAAGCAGGGCTCTCCGCTGAGAAAGAAGTCTCCACTGTGGGTGCTATGCATTGTATTGAGGAGGGGACAAGGCTCATTTATCTTTTCTGTGCTATAGCCTCTCACTCAGAGGGGTGCTTGTGCTTCTTTTCATTGAAAAGCAGAGGCTTTGCAGAGGCAGCTGGATCTAGAGTGTGTGAATGTACATTAAGGTTATGATACTGGGATGAAGGGTGTGTGGATTAGTGGATTAGTCCACTAATTGTTTTACCATAATTCTGGGTGTGGGTAATGGGAGACCCCACTTTGGGTGTGGGTGGTGTCAGTTAAATGACTTGTTAGCCTGGATGGGATAAAAGGGAAAGGCAGGCATGCTGCTATGGCCTCCTGCCTATTTTGCCTGGGACTGTTTCTCCTCTGCAATGCTCCTCTGCCATGCCACCCTTCCTTGGATCCAGCTCACTATGCACTGAAACCTCTACAAGCTGTGCCTCCTCATATGTCCACATTTCCACACTCACCTTCTTTTGTTTTTACAATCCTGCATGCAGAAATATGGAAATTCCTATGGTCCTCTTTCTCCATAGAACTTAGAGAAGCGGAGTAGGTGTTTCCTGCGTTGTCTCCCAAACCTCACAATCCCAGAAGTCCTCCTTGCAGACTTTCTGCAGTGTACATCTACTGCCTTTGGAAAACTTTAGATGCTCTGTGGTCGCCCTCCGTGTGCGGGTTGGAGAAGTGTTCACTGAAGGCCTTTATATTAAACGTTTGTCATTTCAGCACTTTTGGCACTATTAGGAGGTGGTGGAACTCTTAGGAAGAGGGGCCTAAAGGAATAAGCTAGGCCATTAGGTGTGTGCTCTTGGGGAGTATGGGGACCGTGACCATTGTTCTTCCTCTCTTCCTGTTTCCTACCCATGATGAGTAGGTGAACAGGCTTCCTTGGCCTCATGTTTTTTCCAAAATGTAATGTGCTTGCATAGACCAAAAGCCACAGAGCCAAGGGATCATGAACTGAAACCTCCAAATCATGGGCAAAAATAAACCTTTCTTCTTTTTAGTTTCCTTATTTGCTATTCCATCACAGTGATGGAAAATAACACATTCAATTAACTGGCAAGCCCAAAATATCCAGGGAGCCATCTTAAGCCCTTGAAAATCTCTCCTTTATTCTTCTTCATGTTCTTGGCAGCAGAGTGGGTCTTGGGTCTAGTAGCACAGCAAATATCCAGAAAAGAAAGGAAAATCTGATCTCCCTTCCTTACAGGCAATCCCATCCTCTAAAATTGATCCCTTTAACAAGGCACAGGATTGTTTGATTTTAAGGACTATACATTGCTGAACGTGTCTTGACACTAACGGTGGACTTTGCTCTTTAATTCCTATATAACAGAAAAAAAAAAATTCCACCACAGGGGATTTCACTTGCCTATAGCACCCAAAGGTGTTCCATGTGAGTTCCAGGAGAACTGGGCATTCACTGCCCAGAAAATGTTTGTTTGGTAGAATATGGAGTCACGAGAGAGGGCCACAACATCTCATTCACTCTGAGTATCTTGGAAAAATTCCTCTAGGTTACAAATGCATGTTTCCTTTCAAAACTCACAATAACCCTACTGGTGGTTACTATTCCCATTTAACAGAAGAGGAATTTGAGGATAAAGGAAGTTAAGACATGTACCCAAGATCACACAGATTAATTAATGGCAGGATTGAGATGCAAATCTGATTCAGAGTGACATCTGAGATTGTATATTTAACCACTACATTATTATATGGTTTTGTAAACTAAAATCTTCAGATTCTACATGATAAAATTGAATGTCTGTGTTCTCCTGAATAATGACATTGGGAAGACCTGACTGTATGTCCCAAGCCAAGAGCATCTATTCCTATGACTCCTGGAAGTATGAGGGAAAAATTCTAAGTTGCGATAGATTCAGCATCCCTGCTGGACAGTGGTTGTTTAATCAAAGCCCATAAAACAGGAAGAGTCTTAGCATCAACCTCTTAACAATGTTGAGGACCAGGCTATGTATTTGACTGGGGGAGGGGGGCTGGATTACACGACTTTAGCCCTCGCAGTCCTGAGGTTGTTGTGACCTTGCTTCAGGAACAAGGAGGTATCTGGAAGGCCATGTGCCCCCTGGCTATGGGAAGAATGCTGATAACCCCGCATTCCTGAAGCAAGATAGCAACCGCTGAGGACAGTTGTCAAAATACAGGCATCTGGGTACAGAGAAAACCTGGTTCCTCATTAACTTATTCTTTATCTACCCATTCTCTAGAGCTGCTATTCCATGAAATTTGTGCTGCCCTTCCCCCTGTGCTTCTTGCTTGCTAATTAAAGTAGATCAACTGTGAGATTGTTGTGCTAGTCCACTAGAGACATGTTCCTCCCAGTGCTTTTCTACCTTAAATTTTGTCTTTTGTCTTTCTTTATTCCCTGCTGTTCCCCCATTAGGTCTTCAAAGGTCAGACCCTGGGAGAATGTAAAGCTGATTTTTGGTTTTTTCCAGGTTCACTAAGAAGGTTGAGGAGAATTTAAATTGGGTCTGCTTGTGAGGATTTGGTAGGGTAAAGTGAGGGCTGAGAAACTTCTAAGAGTACAAGGATATGGTCAGATGTTCTGAGAGAGACCAGTAGTGGCAAACAACAGTAGACCCTTCCTGTTTCCAAAACTAAGGAAGAACTTGGAGGCTACCAGAAGCCACAGTGGGAAAGCAAAAGGGGCTAGTTTGGCTCCTCAGGTGACATGTGCTCTCAGACCAATGCTTTTTGCATAATGATCTTATGGAGAAAATACAGAGTTCTTTGAAGAGATACTGCAACGGTAGCAGTAACTTGAGCTGGGTAGAGTTAACCCAGTTAAAAGTAAGGAGCCTCCTCTCTCTTACTGATGGGTCAGGAGAAATCATCTACTGCATCACAGTCTTTCTGAGATAGAGAAGTAATTTTCCCACCTTCCATCCTGAGAAGAGCCCATTGGAGGAGAAGATGCTCAGAGTGGCCTGGAGAAGGGGAGGAAGGTAGATCGTGCACACAAGTTCTAAGGGTAAGAATACTTAAATCTTGACAGAAGCTGCCCATTGGGACAGATTAGAGCAATGATTTCCAGTGGGGAGTCAAGGCCAAACAAGATTGAGACGTCTGATATGGTGGCAACCAACAACAAATATAAAGTCAACAATTAGTCCATTAGAGCAGTGTTGGTATAGACACATTGAAAGTGTATCCCAGAGAGCCTCGTCAAACCCAGGAACTAGTGAATGTTTTTCCCTTATTTGGGAAAAAAGATCTTTGTGGATGTAATTAATTTAAAGACCTTGTATGGGCCTCATCTGTCACCAGAAGTATCCTTGAAAGAAGGAAAAGACAGGAGCAGGCTATATGAGCACAGAGTAGGGAGTTGCAGCCGCTGGTTAAGGAACGCAACAGGTACCAGAAGCTGCAGCAGGACAGGCACAGACTCTCCCTGGCAGCCCCTGGAGGGGTGCCACCTCCCCAAAGTCTTGATGTTGCAATTTTGGTCTCCAGGGCTGTGAGAAAATAAGCTTCTGCCTTAAGCCACCCTGTTTGTGTGACTTATTAAGACAGCCTTCAGAGAGTAAAACACCAAGGCAGTGAAGTGTGCAGTAGTACCACCTGACAAAGTCTGAGTGAGTGGTGTCAGGGAAGGCTTCCAAGAAAAGTGATGCTCAGGCTAAGATTTTAAGATATTCCTTGAATCTATTCAGGAAAGAAGGGTAGAAAAGACATCCTATGCAGAAAAAAGTGTGAAAGCTTGGAAATCAAAGAGAGCATGCTAGTCTGCAAAATGGGGAGAGGGTGACCAAAGATCGCACTGGCAGGCAGATGTATCTTGTTAAAGAAGCTGCAGTTTTAAGGGTAACAGGAACCCAATGCAGGATTTTATCTGTCGACATCCTGATCTGGTATAACCTGCCTCTGGAAGCCTGAATTATTGAAGCTGGAGGAGAGAAACACACAATTGGGCAAACCTTTAGATGGGTAATGGTAAGAAGAGAGGGAAGACTGATGCCCAGATCCCTGGATTGGGGACAGGATTGGTGATGATGCTGGTTAATGAAATAAGGGCTAAGGAGAGGAAGGTTCCCATTGGAAAGGGAATTTCTGGAGCAGAATTATCATTCCAGGCAAGGCTTGTCTCATGGGTGCACAGCAGGAAGCAATCTTGCATGACCTCCTTGTCTCCTTCACTGGTCCTATGCAGTTCCGCCCATTTCCATATGGCTTGTTATTTGGGATGATAACATCAAAGTTTCTGTTAAAACATAAACACTACTTTGGAATAAAATCTGATTCTACATGAGCAGTATTAAAGTTTAAACTTTTATCTGGCAAAATTCCCCTTGTACGTCGTGAAAGGAAAACCCAAAGACAATCTATGCAGTGTGGGCTTTACCCATGAGATTTCCACATTGGTGTTCAGGGCTAAAGTACCCTTCAAAAGGGCAAATGTTTTGTCTGTGCCCTTAATGTTCTCACCTCTAGTCTAAAAAGTGTGGTCTTTTCTGCCTTAAGTTTAACAATTGCTATGGATCGAAAGAAAAATCAAAGTAACTCTGAAGGCTGTAATAATCCACTACTAGCACCAGGATTTATCCCTGAGTGGTAAAGTGCCTAGAGCCATAAGGAAAAAGAAACTTCCACTGAAGCTTGAGTTTTGTGTCTAAGTTTGGGTTAAGGAGCCACACAACTAAATCAGGATGATTTCACTTTTATCCTTTTCCTAGGGTTTTTCTGACACCTTCTAGAAGTTTCCTAGAACAAATCAGTATGATAGGACAATCCTGATGCTTCTAAAGTATTGGTCCATGAGATTATGGAGGCTGAGAGGTCCCACCATCTCCTGTCTACAAGTTGGAGACCCAGGAAAGCTGACAGTCTAGTTTGAAGGCTTGGGAGATGGACAGCTGGTGGTGTAGATTCCAGCCCACTCCTCAATACCTGAGAACAAGGAAAACCATTTCAATCAGTCAGGTAGAGGGAGAGACCATCTAACCCATTCAATATCTTCCAGAATCATCCTCACAGCTACACCCAGAAATAATGCTGAGCAGCTACTGGATATCCCAGTCTAGTCAAGTTGATACATGAAATTAGCAATTGTAATGGGTATAGACTCACTTCTAGCTCAACCCTTGCATCAAGCTAGGTTTTCTATCTTCATTTTGTCCTCCAGGGTCCCCCAACACCCGCTGGATATCACTGTACCTGGTGGACATATAGGACTTGGAACTAACACCTCTGGAAACCCCCCTCAGCCAAAGGGCACTGGTGGCTGAGAGCCCCTGACTCCACCCCAACAAGTTTCCCTCACCTTCTTTGCCTGTGGAGTTGACCTCAGCAGTGATCTTCGTCAGCATTTTCCTGCCCATCTTATTGTACTTGCATCTTTACTCCTGCTCCCTGGGAGGACCACCCAAATAAACTGCCTGTGCTAAGTCCTTAGCAGAAAAGCTGGGTCAAGCCGTGAAACCTGTATAATGCTCACTCTCAGCTAAACTGGGTGCTAGTTTGCTCTATGACACCATCAGAAAGAAATATTCATGGAGCCCCTCCTTACTCCCTGCTTCTGCAGAGTGAAGTCCTCAGTCCGTATTCTTTGGCTCTCATTCTGTTACACATTCACTAATCAACTCAGTTTTCACTTGTGCGTTCATGCATTCTTTCATTCGCACTGCTGTCATTCACTCATCTTCATTTTTCTTTCAGTTTATCCACCAAACCTAACTTTATGTAATTCACTAATTTTTATGTAGTCAGCCATTCATTCATTTTTATTCATTTATAATATATATTTTCTTCATTGATTTCAAAGCAGCCATTAATTCTTCTACCATTCTTTACCCATCTATACTTTTGCACTTATCATTTAATTTTTATTAATTCATTCTTTTTCATTCATTGAGAGTGTCATTCATTTATACTTAAATTTTGCCTTAAAATAGCAGTTCCCCTTTTTCTCCTCCTCCTTTTCCTTCACTTTCTTCTTCTTTCTCTTCTTCTTCCTGTTGCTATTATTTTTGCTGTTCTTACCCTTCTTTTCTTCCTTCATTGCTTTTTATCTTCTTCCATCTACTTTCTTCAACAACTAATAACTACTAAGAAACTATTAAGTCTTGGTCAGCCACACAGTAGTGTTATTTGAAAAAAATGCTCCTTTCACTCACTACTTAGTGAGTATGTTTTTTTGTGTTCCTAAAAGCAGAATACTGAGACTGGGTAATTTATAATCAACAAAAATTTATTTTGACTCACAGTCTAAGAGGTTGGTAACTGCAAGATCAAGGGGCCACATCTGGTCAGTGTCTTCCTGGTTCATCATATGTGGCAGAACATATCATATGTAAAGAGAGCAAGAGAAGGTCAAACTGTCTTTTATAACCAACGCACTTGCACAGTAATAAACACACTACTTGTGTACCAGCACTGATCTATCACCTCCCAATATGGGCCCTACACACTAGATTTCCACTACTTGAATTTTATGGATACATTCAACCTTGCACAGTGAGAAATCCCTTCTCTGTGAACCAGTGATACAAGAGACCTGTATATGGGTATAAAAAACAGTGTTAGGCCCACACACTATAAAAAGTGAAAATGTGTGTTCCACATTCAGACAGCATCATTTCTTTCTACCGGAGACCCACTTCGTTTTGTCATTTTTGTCATTTACGAAGGCCATAAGAAGTCTTATTTTAGCCACCAAAATGAAAAAATAATTTCTGGTGATTCACAGACATATAAAAGCAACAGCTTCATTGGAGAGCATACTTATATCATTTAAGTGTTTATAAATCCAAAAACCAGATGAGTACCCAACAGAAAACACAAAATAGAACATAATTGCAACAGGCTTTCTCCAGGAGAAAGTCTTATAATCAAAAGTACCTATTAAGTAACCTCCCTGCAGAAAGCATGACTTCTTCAATATTTTATGAGCATATATTTGTAATTAAACATATGGTGATGTGTAATATGGTGTTAAAAATAAATTTTTCCAAATTGAGTCCTATAACCAAGAGGTTCACACCGTGTTTGCGTTCTTGAGACCTGATGTATGCCGGGCACTCTCTCTACCGCTGAGCTACTGCCCCATCCTGAAGGATCTTGTTCAAGGTATTGAATTGGTAAATTAAATTGAAGATTGGAAATAACTTGCCAGCATATGTTTTCTATATTGTATTTACACAGACACAACCAAAGAGTTGTGTAGACTGAGGTATAATGTGTGTGTGTGATTTTCTAAGTTTTGTTTTTGGAGGCAAGTTCTCACTATGTTGTCCAGACTGGCCCTACAGGTGTGCCACTACACTGACTCAAAGTTTTAACATTGAAAGTGTGAAACTTTATTTGTTATTCATATTTTATCATATATAGAGATACCCAAAGCACAATAGCTTCTTCTACGAGGATGGAAGAAACACTCTTGCTGTCATCACCCAGTTGAGAAAAAGAAAATATCACCAGATTCCTCCTGACCAGTTTCAGGCCCCTCTGTTTCTAGACCAGATTTTGTGGAAATTATCTTATTGTTTTCTCTTACGCTGTTATCACCAAACTATATATCAGTAGACAAATAGTTTAATTTTGCTAATAAATGAGATCATACAAAGTTTATTCCTTTCTGTTTTGTTCCTAAGTTGGACATGGTTCTGAGATTTATGTGGCTTTTCTGTATGCAGTCAGCGCTATCCTGCAGGGTCCACCTCTATGCAATCAACCAACAAAAATCACAAATACATGAAAAATTGTCTGTACTCAACATGGACAGACTTTGTTCTTATCATCATTCTCTAAATAATGGAGTATAATAACTATTTACATAGCATTTACATTTTATTACAATCATTACATGAATAAATGATCTAGAAAGATTTAAGTACACAGGATGACAAGTGTAAGTTAATGCAAATAGAAGACTATTTT
The DNA here is from genome assembly GCA_004027595.1 of Dinomys branickii. Taxonomy (NCBI): domain Eukaryota; kingdom Metazoa; phylum Chordata; class Mammalia; order Rodentia; family Dinomyidae; genus Dinomys; species Dinomys branickii. The sequence continues at coordinate 49,058 of PVLD010007846.1, read as the reverse complement.
ATATAAAAGGCTTGAATATCTGCAGGTTTTATATTCTGAGAACCTATTTTCATGTGAATATTGACAGATGATTGTACTTTTATCAATCAATTGTACTCAATTCTTGAATAACATTCCATTGTATGAATTTAATGCAATTTATTTACTCATTGGTCTGTCCATAGACATTGGAATCTTCTCTAATATTTAGTTATTAAAACGAATATTCCTAGGAACATCCCTGTGTATGTAGTATTCAGGACAAATGCATGATTCTCTAGATCTTTCTCTGTGTGATCATAGGGTTTAAATATCATCTGCTTTCGTAAACAATACCAAACTGTTTTCTGAACTATTTTTCCACTCCCTTCAGCACAATATAAGAGTTCTTTACAGTGTCACAGCCTTTCCAACATTTGTTCTTGTCAGTCTTTTTAATTTCAGCAAGTTGTGGAGGTTGACATTTCATTGTAGCTTTTAATTTGTATTTCCCTTGTGACTAACGAAGTTGAAGTGCCTTCTGTGATTTCGGTCACCATTTGGGTATCCTTTCTAATAAATGTTCTTCAAATTATCTTGGCTACTTTTCCACCGGGCTTTTTTCTCTAATTTGGATATGAGGTATTTTTCAAAATACTATTCTCTGAATATATGACATCTATTTGTTTTATATATATGTATTAATTTTATAATAGCACCAGAATTATCTAAAATGTAGGAATGTATCTAACAAAAAAAGTTGAGTACTTCTGTGTATAAAACAATGGTAAACAATTAAGAAGAATTTTAAAAGGCCTACATAGAGATGTTCAGGTTTTTCATGTACTGGGAGAAGAATACTGCAAAGATGAAAGGTGTTCTACAGATGCAATGCAGTCTCAGAATTCCAGTTTTGTGTGTGTGCACACTCATGCACACGCACACACACGCATATACTGTAAGTCTTTGTAATTTGGAAAACCGATTGTAAAATTTTTATTGGAAATCAAAGTGAACAATAGCTCAGATAGTCTGAGAGGTGAAGAAGGAGGAAGAGGCAGAGGAAACAGAGGACTCGCTTTAGCAGATACCAAGACTCATTGGAAACTACAGCGATAAGCAGTATGGTACTGGTGCAAGCATAAACAGATGGGTCAGTGGAGCGGAATAGGAAATTCAGAAACAGACCCCCAGGGAGACTTCCTGCAGGGCAAATATCACCCTGCAGAGCTCTAGAAAAAAGAACATTTTCTTAACAAATGGTGTGGGGACAAATGGATAGTCATATTGGGAAAAAATAGTTTCGAGTGGATTCTTGACCTAATTGTAAAAGCCAACACAATAGTTTTTAGAAGATAATATAGGATATTTTCATGACTTTGAGTATAGAAACTTTTCCCTTTTGATTCTTTTGAGACAAAGTCTCGCTTTGTAGTGAAGGTTGCTCTGGAGCTCAGGCTTGCCTCAAACTCACAGTGATCCTCCTGCATCAGCCTCCCAAGTGCTAGGTTACAGGTGTGTGCTATCATACTACACAGTTTAAAAACAGAACAGAAAAGAACCTAACTATAAAGAACAATTATAATTAATGATGTCTGTTTACCAAAAGGTACCTTAAGACTGAAAAGCCACTCTCCAAATAAGAAAAAAATGTAAGTAGTTTAAGTGTAAATCTTTATAAATACCATGAAGCATTTTCCCTGCCTTTTAAAAATAAATGTCTGAAGTAAAATGTTTTGGTCCTTTATGAAAGTAGAGCTCACTGGACAAGTCATTTACTTTTCAGGCAAGAAGAACACATCTAAGTGCTTCTGGAAGTATTTTCCTCCTTGAGAGAATCTAGAATTTGCAAGTCATACCTCAGTCCACATTGCCTTCTTTTGAGGTTTTTCCTTTTCATCGTTTCCTGTGGAGTGGGCCCTGCAGAGGTCTTTCAAGTCCTCGGGCAGCCTCTTTGGAGAGCCCAACACGTGAGCAGCCTTCAGATTTCAACAAAGACCCTGCCAGGCATCTGTGGCCTTCTCCCATCAAGGTTGCAAGGTCTGTGTTCAGTTCATCAGAATGGAAGGGTTTTCTGGACTCTTTCTTTGATCATGGGTTTTTATGAAAGCCAGTATACCTGCTAACTCATCATATATCTAGGTCTTTGTTTTTACAAATCGGTGACTAGATGATACACCTTCACAGTCATTTTGTTTTTATAAAGCAGACTGCAAAGCCGCCATCTTTTCTTTCTGCACATCTGCACATGATAAATTATTTCTACTCCCTTTAATCCATTTTTCATTATTCTTCAAAAATCTCTCATGCTTTTTTGTCCCTGGTGTTGTCAAAAATAATTCCCTGCCAAATTTCAGCTGTACTGTCAGAAGGCCAGCATTATAGAGAATGGCTGTTTTCTCAAGTTAATAAATTAGTAAATTAGAGAGTGGTGATGGGAAATTGGAGAATTGCTTTAACTTAACCACTGCAAATTCAAGAGACCATTACTGAAAAAATATTTATTGCCACTGATATCTTGCATGAGGCATCATAAACTTTTCGTGTGGGCACTGTGAGGTACAGGGAGGGGTCTGCAGGCTGCTTTCCTATCCAGGCCATGCTGGGGGAATTGGCAATAGGCCAGCTGCAGGTCCTCAGATAACCTTCCGCCTAGAGCTGACATATTCTTCTTTCATTTCCATGATGGTGGTTATTGTAGTAAAGGCTGCTGCAATTCCCCAGTCTCTTGTAACCAAGTTTCAACTCTCAAGCACCCTGTAGAGTTAAATGGAAGTTTCTAATTTTCCCCAGTGGGGGAAATTCTCAAATTATATGACAATAAATAACAATATTAAATGATGATACCAAACCCTTCTCCAGGTACCTTCAAGTCTTAATTAAATTTCACAACCACTCTGTCACCTTGTGTCTTAGTTTGGGCTGATACAACCAGATACCCTAAAGTGATCAGTTTATAAATAACAGAAATGTGTCCCTCATAATTCTAGAGGCTCAGAAGTCAAATACAAGGCACTGGTTGCTTGAGCATCGGGTGTCAGCCTGTTTCTCTTCTGTGGTGACTTTAGTTGTGTCCTTGAAAGGTAGGAGGGACAAACAAGCATGGGGCCTCTTTCATGAGAACACTAATGCCACTTACACAGGCCCCACCCTCATGCCTTAATCACCTTCCCAAATGCCCATCTCTTGGTACTATTGCATGGAGGGTTTGGTTGCAATATGTGAATTTGTAGGAACACAAAACTTAATACAGGGCACTTTGGTAATTATACCACCCCACTTTGCTACATCAGTCTTAGTAAACAGCAATTATTAAAAAATTGAAGAAGAATCGTTTGAGTAGGCAAATAGCACAGCATATTTTCAAAATGGCCAGAGGATCTTCTTGATGTGACAGATGAGATGGTGAAATATTGGGGAGAGCGCAGTTCTTCCCTGAGGACCGTGCTTAGGACCTGCATCTGAGCAGGCAGAGTGGTTGGGCAGTGGGTGTTGGCTGTGACGTGGGAACCTCACTTCCAGAGAACTGAACTACAGTGATATCTGTGGTGGAACTACAATCGTTCTCCCAGAAGTTGAATCTGTACCTACATCTGGAACAACATTCTGGGGAGGCCATTCAGCGGTTGTTCTCAAACTTTAGTGTGCAAATAAACTCAAATGCATATTGCTGTTTTCATGGTATAGTCCCAGACTCAATGTTCACAGTAAATCTGAGTATGAGAAAATCCAAAGTGGTGCTAATGTGCAGTTGTATCACTGAGTATGTCTGTAGAGAAGAGATAATGGTTTCAACTGCTCTTTCTGTGTATCACAAACCTAACTTTGCTTGACTCTTGTTAGATTCTAGTTTTTTTCTGTAAACAAAGATTGGATTATAAAGCTTATTTGTTTTTGCTAGATTGAGTAACAGTTTACTTTTAGGGTCCTTTAAAAAGGGACCAGTGAGTATTAAAATAAACTAGTGAAATATATATATATAGATATAGATATAGATATAGATATATAGATATATACACACACACACACACACACACACACACACACACACATATTAGTCTTCCATACCCGGATGCATCAGATTTGTATTGGTTTGTTTATTCTTCTGTGTATATCTATTGACATCTCCTATTACACCATTCAAAAATATTTTTAGGCCAATCAACTTATATCTTTTAAAAAGCCATATTGATTTGGCAAATCACAATAAGCTATTTTACAGTATAAAAGTGTTATGTCAATAAGTGTGAAATGATAGGGTTTTTAATTTAGCAAATTCTTAGTGTTCCAATGCATTCAGTCAGTAAGTTCCAGAATTGCTTTAAATAACTTCAGAATATCCCTTACGTCCTTCATATTACTCCAGCAGTATATTATTTTTAAAAAGCCCCTAGAAAGGTAAGCTTGAATCATGTCAAAAGCATGTGAAACTTTAGGTTCTGGGCAGAGTAGAATCTTCAGAGGACAAACATTCCCATCTTCTAACTAGACTGCCTTTCATTGCCAGCCCTTCTGATCCCCAGATGACCACGCCAGAAAGGACAGTCCTCCACTGATGCTGGGCCCTCCTACTTGGCCAACTTTACTTTCCCCAGACATGCCAGGCTGTTTCTTAATATGAGAGAAGCTAGAAACCTCGTGCTCCTTTCTTACTTCACATGCGTCCTTGTCCTCCAAATTCAGTATGTAAGTCACGAACTTGAAGCGTTTCCTGAAAGTGTGCTAGTTTTCCCATGGTCTTCTTGGGTCCCATCATGCCATGGCTGTCTCAGCAACTGGGAAAGTTTGTGCAGAGATGTGTTAATCAGATACTTGGCACCTGACTAGATAATAAGGACCTTTGAAGGGAAGAGAGTCATGGTCATCTGCATATCAGTAGAGCCAAGTATTTTCTGGTGCTGCAACATGAGTGATAGATGTCTGATGATTGCATGAATGAATGAACCAGAGGTGAGATGTCCGTAAGGAAGCCAGCACCAGGCACATCTACAAACTCAAGGGAATAGCATCATGAAACTGAGTCATCCAATGTGATTTTCATGAAGAGCTTTATCATCAGATACATTGTGAATCAGGTACTAGAGTTTTCAGCAGGCTCATACTAAGTTAGGCAAATAAAGTGAAAAGACAGGAGAATACCCAGTTACCACCCACATATGTCACAAACTATAAAAGTGACGTGCAACACTTCCTTGAGTCATTCTAGATTTTTAATTTCTTTACTTTTGTGTTTTTGACACGGTGAATTGTTAGTGTGTATCTGTTTTAGCTTGAGTAAGTGAATGAGAAGACACTGATTCCATTTTCTAAGTAGCCACTTGTATTAGGCTGATAGCATTTGAGTAATATTAAAGTTGCCCATTTAGTTGTCTTCCATAGGAAGTACATAGTGTATGAGCTTTAGATTTCTCCATAGACTGGTGTGGGGTCTCCGAGGACCTCCTCTGTAGGGCTCCTCAAATGTGTCTTAAAATCTACCCTTTGCATTCCCTTAGGAATAATAGAATAATGGAAGTCATATTGTTTTTATTCTAACTTTTAATTTTCATAGGCAGAAAGTAGATACGCAAATCTAATAGTACATTACTTACTCCTGCATCTCAGGGGGAGGAGGACGGAACGTGTTTATGAATGTAATATAGTGTGGATTATGGAATGAGGGGCTTTTATCACGGATAGTCTCATTACAGATGTTTGCAGCACCTGTTGAGGATGAGCTGCATTAGAAAAACGTCTCCTCGGCCCACTCCTTGCGGGGTTTCTCTTTGCATTATTATTCTAAACCCTGTCTCTCAAGTGTTCTCCTTCAGAGCTAAGCTTTGCTCTTTGTTGAAACTTGGCAAACAAAATCTCAGCTTGGGAACAATCTCTTCTCTCTCCTTCCCCTTCTCCCCCACACTCTGCTTATTAATTTCTTCCTAGAACTGCCCAACTGCATTTAATTGGGTACACATTTTACACAACAAAAAATATGGCAATTAAATCTTGATCCCCCTTCTTTAGTTTAGGCTTTTTCTAATTAAATAAATGTTTTGATTACTTTTCCCACTAACCCTCCAAAGAGAAAGAAACTTAAGAAAAAATGGTGACAGCCCAAATACTCTGGCATAACTTCTCGGCAAGAATCCGAGCTGAGAGATGGTCAAATTCTGTCCTCAACACCATGAAAAATTCTTTTTTCTTTTAAATTCAGATTTAAGTCAGTAAGAAGTTTCTGTGAGTGCCTGGGCTCTGCAGAAGGACTCCCCTGAGGGAGCACAGTGCACGGGTGAAGCCAGGCCCTGGCCTGGAGAAGCTCTCTCCTTCGTCTTGGCAGCACCTGTGCATGGGGAGCCTGAGTCTCGCGTTGCTTCTCACAGGATCTGTCACCGGCAGCTGCCTGGAGCGCCTGGCCCCTGGCTGAAATCCTGTCATCTTAAGGGCATTTCATCAGAGTCTGTGCCTCCTCAGCACAGCTCAGCACAGCTGTGCTGTCCTGTCTCCCCTTATGTAGCCCTCCTCTGCTGTGACATCCCTGGCAGACACTGAAACTCTCCACGGAATCAGTCCAAAGATCCCTAAACTCCACAGACCTGGTGCTTTCTCCACACTGAAAGGCGTGCTGCTGACCTGCCCACCCTTCCTTCCCTCTTCAGTTGTCAGTGCTCCTAGGCGTCCATCTACAGCATTAGCGAACTGCTGGGATGGATGAAAATGAACAGCCGGCTACCTCATAGCCACACCCAAGAAGTCAGCATCGCTTCCAGTGTCAAATTCTAACACCCTGCCCTCCAGTCTTAAACTTCTGCCCTTCTAGATCTCTGTCAGCCTCTTTCTTGCCAGGATGTGCTTCCATCTTCCCCAGGTTTCCTTCATCTTATCCATTGCTCAGGCAGGTTCCTGTTCTTGTGATTCTTCTCCCCGTGCAACCTGGAGCCCATTATTGATGATACACTTTTCACAATGCTCTCCACTCCTTTGCTCTCATGATTTCTGCTGCCAAAACTAAGAAAAGGTCAAGTGCTAGATCCTTTCAACTCTCTACCATCTCTTGCTTCTTTTGCACAGAACGGCAGGCCTAGGTTCCCATGATTCCACCTTTTCCTGCCTGATGCAGGCCCTCAAGGTGCTAGCAGATAATCCTTATGTTTGACGGGGATAGATTCCTTCCCCCTCACACAGGAGCGCCCCCTCACCCTGCCCCCACGCCTTTTACACAGTACCTTCCTTATTAACCCCAGGTGACAGCTTACTTTCCAGTGTCTGACGTGAACAACATCTACTTTTTGGTCTCCAGAGGACACAGTACTTATCTGTACCTGTGTCCACCCTTGGCCCCTTCCTTCCTTTCCTGAAAGAAGAGTCTTGGTCCATCTTGGTCGCAGCTCCTTCAGCTCCCCAAGAATCTCATTCCATCATCTGTATTCCAGTCATCCCTTGACATATGCACAAGCGTTTCCTCTGCTGACCCCATGCACACTCCCTCGCCTTCCCTGCCCAGCCACAGCTCTTGAAAGCAATCTCTGTCCACATGCTCTGCTGTGTCCCTTTCCACCACTGTTTGGTTCAGTGGCCCCTGGGCATCTCCAGCACCTTGTGACTCCACAGAAAACCTTCTCAGCAAAGTCCCTAGAAATATTTCACTTGCCATATCTAGCAATGAGCATTTGATCTTTATTTTCCTTAGCCCTTCTAAGTCGCTGGTGGATCTTTCCCGTGTGTTCTTTTGGTCTTCAGTCTCCTTTTGTACCATGCTGTGTGCGGGGAAACTGAACTGGAGCTATACCCTGGGCTTCCTTGTCTGCTGACTGTCGGATGGGCTTGGCCAAGGGGAGCCTTCAGAGATGACAGAAGAGAGGGAGAAGAGAGAGAGAAGAATTCATAGAAAACTTATTTCCTCCAAATAGACATGACAAGGGTGAGCCTGTTCTCTTGCTAGAAACCATGTTCCTGTTGAAGATTTCTTTTCATATAGCTCTCTCTCTTCTATCTCTGTGTCTGTCTGTCTGTCTGTCTATCTATGTCTATCTATCTTTCTCTTCTCAGCCATCTGGCCTGGAAGTGCTAACCCCTCTCTGATCTCTGCTATTATTTGACACAATTTACTTTATTACCACTTTGGGGTTCCTTACTCTTGATGATAATTTGCAAATCACCCCTTTTCTAATCTCTCTACAAATTTCCCAATTCCAAGAATTCTGTCTGTCTTAATCAGCTTTCCATTACTGCAACAAATACCTGAGATAATCAACTTGTGAAGAAAAAGAATGTATTTTGGTTTATGGTTTCAGAGGTTTGAGCATCCGATGGATGGGTCCGTTGTTTTGGGTCTGCAGTGAGGCAGCACATTGTGGTGGAACTGTGGCAGGGCGAATCCATTTGTCTCGTGGTGTGGGAGCAAAGGAAGGAAGGAAGGGATCAGGGTGCTACAGTATCCCTCTAGGGTGTGGCCCTAGTGACCTAAAATCTCCCAGCAGTTCTTGCTTCTGAATGTTTCCATCATTTGCCAATATTGTCACAGATGGGGGCTCAGCCTTTAAGAAAAGAGTGTGTAGGGGATGTTTAAGACACAGACTGTGGCACCATCTCTCTCTTGTCAGGAGTATGACTCCTATGAGGTAATTTAACACCGCTAACCGCTCAGTTCCTCCTTGGTCTTATAATAGTGTCTCTTGTTGTACTAATTTTTTTCCCTGAGCCTATAGCTCTGCCACCAATTAGCTATGCAACACTGGGACATTTATGAAACCTGTCTATGCCTCAGTGTCCACACTGTAACAAATGGGTACAGTGCTTCCTACTCCAGAGTGTTGTTATAGAGATGAAATGGGTTGAAACATGTGAAACACTTGGAATAGTGCCTGGTATGTGGGAGAGGAGCCATGAATGACGGTTGCTATCTTTATCATTAACAGCTGCCTTCCCTTCTACATTCTCTGATTATTGGTGCTGTCCCAGCATCTGTCTGTAGCAACTCTTCTGTTTACTAGTTTAAGGAATCTCTGGAGGGATGTTCAACTATGATAATAGTTATGATAATCTTGATTGTCAGTTTGATTGGAGTTTAGAGATGCACACTTCTGAGTGTGACTGGGTGGGTCATGGGGCATGAATATGGGGATATAACTGGTCTCTGGCCCCTTCCTATTGGGTTCTTTTCCTGTCTGCTTCATGACTGCATATGAGGTTCACAGCTGGCATTTCTTCTGCCATGATGTTTCCTCCTTGGAGCCAGCTGACCATGGACTAGAACCTCTGAAATCATGAACCAAAATAACCGTTTTCTTCTTTCAATTTTGTGTTTCATGTATTTTGCCCAGATCAGAAAGCTGACCAATACAACAGTTCACATGAATCATACCCTTCCTGTGAGGCACCAGCTATATAGAGGCTCTGTATTAGGCACCTCCCGAGCCACAATTTTCTCCTTTATTAAAAGGGGGTAATGCTAGTATCTACTTGATGAAAGTTTCCTTTAAAAAATTTGGTGACCCAGTACAAAATAGCTCTCATCAGGAAGGAACTCGTATTATAACCATTTATAGGAGAAATGGTGATGTGCAGAGAATTAAAACTACTTCCAAAGGTCACATACTGAGTCAAAACCTGCACTGGAACCCTTCCAGGCTAACCTGGGGTAAATCAGCAGAAAGTAATAACCTGGGTAGAGTCTGATTTCCACACGCAGGCGAAACATCAAGAAATGGTAAACAGAAGAGCTTTTGAAGCCATTCTATGGTTTTCTAAAATGGGATGCGTTCCTAGGAAGCACCCAGACATACCTTCGCTATTCACATGAGTGAAAAATCAAATCGGGTTACAATTGACAAGCACTCAGACAGGTCCATCATTTTCTAAATCCAGTGGAATGAGGAAAAAAGAAACAGGCATCTCTCCTCTGTGGACATAGGGTTCATAACATTTCAAAAACTACCTGCCAAACCGGAGTGAAAAGAATCCGTACTCTAAAGAACTGGGCTACTTTGAAGACCACAGTATGCAATAGAGCAGCCATTGTTGAATTCCTATCATCTTTGTTTTTTGAAATTCTGTATCATTCCTAATATTTTTTATTATTTTTATTCTCTTTAAAATAAAGAAATGGTGTGAGAGATGAGGCGTAATGGAGGCTGGGAAATCAGCTTGGACAATCTGCAGTGCTTTTTAGCAATAAACATGATTAAGTTTTCCATGTAAAGTGTGATTTCCTTTTATCTCACAAGTGTCTCCTTAAACAATGTTTTTAATTAGGACCCTTGTTTTCTTTTACTTCTTTATTAGGGAAGCTTCACACTTAGCCTGACATTTGAATATTCTTAGAAATAAACAGTTTCCATAAAGGCAAAATTTCTTCATAAGATCATTACTATTACGTCGTGTGGGAAATGGAATAGCCCCTCTGGGAACTGACTGCTGTCAAGAGTCTATTTCAGTAATATGTGATGCTCTCCAGCGAGATCCACACTGACTCCATTTGCTGGGATGCTGAGGAAATGAGAGAGGAGAACCAAGCCCTCACCACTGATTAAAATCAAAGGCACTTTCTTACATGAATAAAGAAATTATCTCCTAAAACTTGAGCCCCTTTTTTAACACTGGAATCCCCTGGTGCTTATTGGTTGAACCCAGTGGTGAAATTTCACCGTGAGAACAGAGTAAGAAATTACTGCACAATGAAAACCACTTCCATTCTTGACAATGTGATTCTAGCTTTTCTTTTCTTTCTTTCTTTTTCTCTTTCATTTGTGGACTGAGATAAATGAGGGAATGTCATGATGAGACACACTTTCCACTGTGCAGGATTTCAGATCTCTCCGGTGCATGTAGAATTTTTCAGTTCACAGCTTCCTTATAGTCTGAGCCTGTAAAAGCTCATAACTACAGGGATGACACCAGCAGGCACCAGGCCCGTCTTCATCCTCAGACAGACCTCTCCCCACATCTTTCGGTGACTCATGTGTCATATAACATCTTAGTGTGAATGTAAGCATTTTCACATGAAAAAGGATTGATTTTTGCCACTGACATGGGATTTTAATGATTGGAAACAATGTATTGATTTTCTTTTTAATTAAAGCCATCTTCCCACTCATAATGGAAGGTCTTGCCCTTTGTGAAATTTATATCCATATTCCTTGGGTGATGTCTGCAATTATGGCTCCCAATGGCTAACACCACATTTGGGAAGGAGAAATGACTAATAGGACAGAAATTATTCTCTTTCTTTCCTTGGTGACCAGCTTTTAGTACTGGTCAAAGGTGGCCAGTGGCAGACTGAATGGATGTAAACCAGTCTTAACCCTGCCGCAAGGCTCAGACAGAAAAATCCCCTGGGACTCAAGGCTGCTCCTAATTCATCTTTTCAGAACTCCCTTTTCTTTGTCCTGATCCCTGCTCTGCTATTCAGGTCACCTGGGCTGTGGAATTCGATGTGGGAAGCCTGAGATGATTAATACTATATTCGTTTTTTTGAGTATTAAGTTTCTAATTGACAAGGAGAAATCCTATGTGCTGATCTCTTGGGTTGTTGTGAAGATCACCTAAAATCATATCAATGAAAATATAGGAAAATTAAGGAATACCTCCAAACATTAGGATTATTATGAATCTTCCCCAAATATTGTCACCTAATTTGACAATCTAAGGCAAACTCAAATGGATCAGTAGTGTTCTCTCCCTAGTGTCACATTTGCCCTTTGGCAGAGTCCTCCAAAGGCAAAATCAAAGCCCCTGAGTGACTGTATTAGACGGGTCATCAGGAGATGCAGGATTTGGAGGGAGATTGTTTTAAGGCAACTTTTCCAATAATTCTAGAAAGCCCATTCTTATCCCACTTAATGTAGATATTTGATATAAGAAAACAGAAAGGGGAAGGGCACCACCCTGGCGGTTCATATTCCAGAAAAGAAGGGGACTTTCTTAATGTGTGGCCATGGTAAGGGATAAAGGCAGAGTCACAGCATCAGGACCTTCCAGGTCTGGGCCATATCTGTGCATACCATAGGCAGGGGACTGAAGACACACCAGCTCCTACTGCTTTACTGCCCAAAACCTGGATCCCAAGCTCAGCGAGACAATAGCCAACACGCTGCGGCCCCTGTTTTATCAAAATACAACTGGGAATTAAAGCAGTTGTCAAGGATTTATTCCTGAGGGGGGCTGGGATTATCATTTCATTTCTTGTTTTGAGGTGAGAGCTGGGCCACGATGGCAGCTGGTCTGTTGGCAAAACCCAAGGATGAGCTATCCTGCTGGCGCCTGCTCCTGCGGGGCAAAATTCTAAGCCTGTAGCTGAGGAGAGGGGAAACAGCAGGGAGCCAGCAACCACCTCCTCTGACTCAGCAACTTGGCTGACTCTGGAGGTTTCCTGGAAATGAGCTTCTCTCTCTCCGTCCCTCAGTCAGAGACCATCTGGAGAACTGTGGAGCCAATGAGGCTCTTTCCAGATCCAGTTAATTTATATTGGTGGCAGGCAAGACCTCCAGGACCACTGGGCAGAGGAAACAGACCAAGATGCTTGCTAGGAGACCAGCTCCCACCATCCCTGCTTTTCACTGGTTACATTACCCTCATAACTTAATTTTATGTCCAGTTCACAGATTCCCTACCAAACTGCACATAGTTCCTCTTGGTTTTGTGGCTACAAAAGTGTCAACACTCTGGTTTCTTCCTCTTTCCTATTCCTGTATCACTGAGTCTTGCTGACTGAGACATGTATTTTCTTGCTGACAAAAACATGTTTGCCTAATTTTACTTAGTCAATAAATTCTGTTTCAACTAACTAAGCATGAGAACCACTTACAGAAGCATAAAGACCTGCACGAGATCTCTAACAAGGCAGGGTTTCCATCTATATTATTTAGCCCAATGGTATTTTCCTACTTTAGAGACATTTTCTTCAAATGTATACCCCTAACCTCACCCTCCCCATACCCCATGAACCTTTGCACACGGAGAAGCTCCAATGTTTTCAGAGTACTCTTGCCTCCTCCTCAATGGTTGTCCCACCACATATGTCCAAGTCACACTCCAGTCAGTGCTGCATTGTCTGTTTCCGTGCTATCTAGCCTATCTCTCCAAATGCTAGGAAGTCATCCATGGACTTCTAGACATAGCACCACTCAAGATATCTGCTCACCAATGGGGCATTTACTAGGCATTTACTAGGATATGCAATGAGTATGTCCCGGTGATACCTACTTAGTGTGGGCAATCTTGGGCACAGGTATGGTGGTGAAGGGAAAGGGTGCCAGAAGCCTAACGATGGGAGAGAAGTTATTCTGTCTCTTGGATCTTTCCCAGCTGGGCAAGAGACCCCTGGCAATCTCTGCTTCTGAGCCTCTTGATCAAAATGGCAGCAACGTTATTCCAAAATACAGTTGTGCAGGAAATATTGCTCTACTTACTTCAGAATGTAGTAAATTTGGATTTGTTTGTAAAAGAGAGCTTTTATATCTTTACAGGTTTTAAACCGATAAGCAAATTCTCATGAGTTTGAGCTTCTCTTGAACTGGTTCCAGGTCACCCAGGAAACAGAGAGTGTGACTGGACTCATAGGAAGTCCTGGCTGATGTATCTTACAAGTGCTAAAAAGTGACTCACATTACTCTTCACTTCCAATGTGCCACAAGGCCTAATGGCCCTTGGGCACCACTGATCTCTATACAGCTTTCCAGGTACCCAAGTTTTAATGAAATAGTTATAGGCAAAAGTAGGAATACCAACACCCATTCTAAAAGAGATAGCAACACGTTTTACTTAGAAAATAAAAATTATATTTAATGATAAATTTGGATTCTGATCTGATATCCTTACAAAAATTGTGTCCATAGACAGGTGTAGTGGCACATGCTGGTGATCCCAGCACTCAGGAGGCTGAGGCAGGAGGATCATTGCAAGCTTGAGACCAGTCTGGTTTACAAAGTGAGCTCTAGCTCAGCCTGAACTATATAGCAAGACCCTGTCTCAAAGAAAAGACAAAATAAATGTGTCCATTCAAAGAGGGAATTGTGGATCATTTGCTAAATGTTAAATCTGAAATGCTATTTGAATCCCATGGAGTCCTGGGAAGGAGAGCAGGTCATTCATCAGGTGAGGAGAGTCTGTTTTTATACCTTCTGATTGTGGCACACCTCTGCGGCACCTTTCACTGCCTACTTTATTCCTGCTAAAGGCAGAAAGGCACTAAGTGATCTTTTGATGTTTAATTCAAGCCTCTAGCAGCAAGTATTCTCTGCTTATCTGAAACTGGTATGTGGCAATGGTTTAAAAGACCCAGTCAGGTGGACGAGTTCACTCGTAGGGGTGACACACACACTAGGCTAAAGGATAGCTCACTGAAATAGGGTGTTTGAAGAGGAAATCCTTATGATTAGGTTTTTAAATTATCCAGGTAATGTCTTGGTAAAATTCATGACTCTTCCTCGTGGATCCCTGAGCTTATGAACTGAAAATTGCCCTATTAGGAGTCAGGTTCTGATAACCTCTGATGTGGGAAAAACTCAGTTCTCTGTGACTGGATGATCAGAGGTGAAAAAAAAAGCAGCAGTTCAGGAAGAAAATGATTCTTTTTGGAGAGTGTTTCCTGAGGCCAGGAGAATGCACTGGAACAAACCATATAGTTTGCATGCAGGTTTTTTCCTCAGACAGAACCAAGTGCTAGGAGATTTGAAAGCATAATGAGCTGACTGCAAAGACCTGGATTCTAATCTTACATTGGAAATGAAAATCTTAGTTCTCTCACCTGAAAAGTGATAAGGTTCAACTGGATTGCCACAGTCCAAATGGCCAGGTTTTTCTCCCAGTGATGAGAATGAAGGACGCCTGCTTTGGAGCTTGCTAGAGCTTTCCAAATGCACAAATCCATGGCACCTCCATGGGAAGCATCCTAGGCAGTGAAGACCCGCCTGCTGAGCCAGTGCAGAAGATTGTTTTTCTGGCTAAGAAGCAAGCCTTGAAAGTGAATGCTATCCATGAACAGGGATAAAATAATGAGATCTGGGGGCTCGTTTTCTGTGCAACGTTTCCATTTTGTAGTAGTTCTAAAATTAGGTAGCTCTCAGAAGGCATTTTCCTGAAGAAGGCGTCTTCTTTGTGTGTTAAGTGACAGTGAGTACCAATTTAGTGAGGAGAACGTGGTGGTGGCTTCACTGGGCTTCCAGTGGGCTGTTGTTCAGTGAGAGCCTCCCCTGTTTGCTGTGCTGAGTGAAAGGAACCCAGGTAACAACTTGGAAAAATCCGCACTGGGCTCACTTGCTCCCTTCCCTGGAGAATGTAGCTACATAAGAAGGAACAAAGGCAAGTCTCTACATGTATGTGTCACTTTAAATGGCATTGCTCCTGCAGATGGGTTTCAAGACTCTCAGAAAGAGGAATCTCCGAACTCTGTTTTCTCGCTCCCCTTTTCCATGTGGCCAGTAAGTTCGTGCATGTGGAAGTGACATATTTGGAGGACTGAGGGACTAAGGAAACCAGTGTGGCCCTGACATTGATGCTCAAGGCTGAAGAGTGGGCACCATGCCTGCCCAGGAGAGTTGGGACCTAAATGTTTGAGACAGAACACTAAAGACAGCAAGAGACTGGTCTTCAGTGTGACCCCAGGGTGCTTCCTTTCCAGCCGAGATTAAACATAAAGTGCATTAGAAATATTATGCTTCTTTCTTGCCTTGCAGCTAGTATCACTCGTATTTTAGCCTCACCTTTATTATTTTTGCAATTCTTTGCTGTGATCTGGGTCAGAATTTCCTTTTTTATTGGTATATATTTGTAAAACATAGCATTTACATCTATTTGGGGGAACTGGCACAAATACATAACATATGTGTATCATCTCTTGATTATTTTCAGTCTTCTTTCACCCTTTTTCTCCTCTTCTCTCTCATGACCCCCTCCCCCTGGTCCCATTCCCATTTCTAAAAAGGTTTGCTTCCCTGTTTCTTACCATCTCTCTTACCTGAGTCAGAACTTCTGTGTTCCAAATTTTGGGCCCTTTCATTATTTTCAGTCTAGAATATGAGGAAGATTTCTGTCTTACCCTGCTGATCCTAAGAGTGCTTAGAACGACGTGGAAGCCCATGTGCTATATAAGGCTAAAGACTACTACTCAGCAAATCCTGCCTGACCCTCACATCCTTCTGATGAACAGTGATCCCAGATGTCAACGAAGACCAGACTCAGACCATTCAAGCTGAGGGTTTCACTGAGGTTCAGTAAAATGGAAAAGGTATGGGCAATGGAGACAGCTTTCATAAAACCAAATGTGTTCTACTTAAGGGAGTGATGTTTACTCAAAAATCATGTCTTCCATTTGATACTGAAATGCCCTTTCTTTTATTAAAGTAGTGATGTGAGAACATAGAATTACCAGTTTGCTATTTAATATTCTTAACTGACAAAAATAAAAATGTCAGCAAACCTGTGTTTTGTGTATTTCCTTTAATTTCTTCTCAAGTATTCATTCAATAGTCTGGGCAGCCTTGTGTTTCTGGGCAGGACCTTTTGCTTGTCTAAAGCCAGGTGTAGATGACATGGTAGTCCCTCCTGATCACTGGTTTTGTTTTCCACGATTCTAGTTATCTATGGTCAACAGCAGTCTGAAAATATTAAATGGAAAATTTGAGAAATGAATATTTCCTAAGTGTTGAATTGCAGAGTAGCATGATGAAATCTCACCACACCCTACTCTGCGCTCCACCCCCAGGACAGGAGCCATCCTTTTGTCCAGAGAGTCCACATTGTATACAACACCCACCCAGCAGTTACTGGGTGTGCATCTCAGTTGGCAGACGTACTGTCATGGTATTTCAGTGCTTATGTTCAAATACCCTTATTTTATTATAATAAAAGAGCACTATTAGTGACACTGGTGATTTTGGTAAGTCAAAACAGAGCTAATATAGTGCTTCCTTTAAGTGAAAAGGTAAAAGTTCTTATTGTAGGAAGCAACCACAACAAGAAAACCCCTAAAACCAACCCCAAAAACCCCATGTCCTGATGTTGATAAAAATCTATGTTATTTTTGTCAATCTCTTCTTGTTCCTAATTTATAAGCTGAACATTTTCATGGATATATATGTACAGAAGACAATATAGTGTACCAATCAGTACTTTCAGGCATCCACTGAGAGTCCTGGAATGTTTCCTCCATGGATGAGAGGGGATTTAGTCCCTGTACATTGCTGACATTTTTAGCAATGGTCACTATCACTGCTCCAGATTTCTTCCTTCTGAATATTATGTGAGTTGAAAGTATAGAAATTTTGGAGTATCCACATCCTTGGTAGACATCTTGATGGTCAAAGGATTTGCTTTAACAAGTGGAACAGGCTCAAATCCTACACAAGCAGATATTTGAAAGGGGCTCACACCTTGGGCTGGCCCTGCAGTGACTACTGTGACCCTGCTCTGCCATGCTTAGGAGCCAGGCTAGGCTGAAGGGCATGCTGTTTTAAGCCTTTATGTTTTGGAGTGGTCTGTTATGTAGCCCTAGATAACTGAAACAGTAAAACAGTGCTCAGTGTCTAAAACATCATGATGAATGCTTGAGGTTACCTCAGACCTGTTGCAAGGAGTAATGGTATGACACAATCCATCAGCTCATAGGGAATTTGGACTCCTGCTTTCTTCAAAGATCTTTCACTCACCTCCCCAAAGCAGGAACCTAGTATGGCAATGCTGGGTTTCCTAGGAGCCCTTCAACCCACACTTGAACCACCCCAAACCCTGTGACCAGGACTGGCCATGTGTTGGGATTGGCCCATTGGCAATTGAATGTGGAGGGATATAGGAGAAATTTCCTTTCTCCACACTTCTCCTTGATTAATCCTGAAAATTTCCACATCAGCAGTTTGTTCTCTCTGCTAAAGTTGTGCTCCAAATGTGGGCTTTTAAAAAATGCAAACATTCCTGACTTGGTTAGCATATGTCATCCTCTCCCTGTGAATGGACTTGTCAGGTATCTCCGTAGAGGTGAGGAAAACACCTCAAAGTTGACGTGAGGAAAACAGCACAAAGGAGAAGGTAGAAAGGGGTAAAAAAGGCCTCAGCAACCAAGTGGGGCGCTGAGTGTTTTCCAGAGTGGCTGAGTCAGCCCTGCTTCCTGCAGCGGGCCTGGCAAAGGTGGCATTGCCCACTCCAGGGCAAGGAGCCATGGAATCCAACTGAGCTTTGGAAGCTTGCCCTGAGGGCAGGCGTGGGCAGTGTAGGGAGAGATTCATCACCCTCATGGACTAGCATTTCCCATGAAAAACTTCATCTTGTGGACCTCTCAGCAGCCTTTTGGGGACACCTTCACCGGTTGCACATCAGGCCTCTGTTCTTGGCCACACTTCCCGTCATCACAGTCTGGATCGTTGCTCTCTGCTTTTTCTTAAAGACTCTCTGAATGAGAATCGATTTTGCCAACATGCAGAACTACAGTGACGGAAGCCACAGAGGGGACAGGCCAGCAGAATGCATGGCTTGCTGCTGCCAGATTTCTTCTTTCTGAGCATTATCTAAGCTTAATGAGTTGAAACTCACAAGTATAATTAGCACAAGGCTTAAGATACTGCTCTCTGTATGTAATTGAATTTAATTTACAGCTTGAACAATTGCATTTACATGTGCAACCAAATGTTTGTCTTTGTTGATGCTAAAAGTTTCTGTCCATATTTGTCTGGGAAGCTTAGCAAGGCCAAGGGTATATTGTAAAAGAACCAGGCTGTTCCACCATGCGTTGGCTTGAATTGGAAAGTGAAGTTTGTGAAATGTGATCTTTGAAAATCACCTAAAAGACTTGAGGCTTTCTGGTGTGAGGCATGTTATCAGCTTTCTAAATGTACAGCCTTAAGCCTTAGAAGAATGCTGTTCTGTTGCTTAATACAGCAACCTGAAGCCTCCCGGGGTGAAAAGTGCTTAGCATAATTAAACTGCTGACTGTTGCTGACGAGGAAGGTAGGTTTTGTTGTAAGATTACAAGTGGCATTTCCAAGTGACTTTGCATTAGGTCCATCTTGATAGTGCAGAGTATCTCGCATTCTGCCTTTCTGGAACTGCAGGCAGTGCAAACTATAAGTGCTTGTAAGGGATGGTGTAATTCCATACACTCGTTCCCCAGGGTAGCCACAGACACAGATGAAAGTAGCTCTCCCCTCCTTCCCTTCCTGCTTCCCTCACTTCCCTCCTAAACTAAAGCAGAGAAAGCGAACAGGACAGTGTTTGCCAAGCTCAGCTCTTCCTTCCCAGGCACTTGGAGCAGAAGCTCTTCAGTCCTATGATCTCATCCCCAAACCTCACAGGATTCGAGAGGAGCTGCGAGCCTTGGCCCAGCGCAATCGCTGTCATCTCACTTCAGTTGAGACTTCTCTGCTGTTTGGCTTTCTTTGTATCTGTTTCTCAAAATAGAACGACTTATAGATATAACCTCTTCCCAAGAAAACAATCCACAAATGACAGCACTGAATTACAATGTTACTAAAATCTGTACAAACATAAAAACACTTAAAGATTCAAAAAGCTAGGCAAATGTACAAATAAAGTAAACCTATAAAACCAGTCACATTCAAATTAACGACGTTAATTTAAAGAGAAGCCTGATCCTTGTTTCACAAATGCCCACACAGGATTGGGTAGGGAAGGCTACACATGCTCTGGTCAGTTTGCCCTGGGCCTTTGCTTCACTCTTCAGTGTCAGAAGGAAAGTGAACATTTATTTCTATAGCCTGTTTGGCCAGTGGTCTTTCAGAATGAGAGTGTCCGTCCACAGTGAGTGATCAGTGTGGAATGTGAGAGTTTAAATTTTATTACAGAAGAAAGACATATTGCCATAACCCCGCTCAGAGTACTCCTCCTCACTTTGGACACATTTACCCCATCGTTCTTGCCATTTTCTGAAGCGGTTTTGAAAGGCCTTTTTCCTGAATGCCATTATGAGATGTGATAAGAGAGAGCCAATGCTGCTGCTGGGTGCCATCAAATGGAAAGGAAGGCTTGTAAATGCACTGATCCAGATAGCGACGCAGCCACAGCAGCACAGCTACAGATACTCATGAGTGAAGACTTCCAGAATGGCTTCAGAAAGTGGTAAGAATCACGGCTGAATGTGGGGCAAGAAGGATTATTTTGAGGCATACCAATGACAATATATCTTTAACTATAATAAATTTTAAGAAAGTAACATTCACCATAATTTTTGAACACACCTTGCATATATGAAGTTGATTTCTATTGACTGCATTAACGGGTGACAATTAACTCCAGGATATGGTAGCAGAGTAACTCCTGCCCACAGAACAGGATGTATGTAGAAGAAGCTGCCAGTTGCCCAGGGCAGGAGACTACTCCCCAGGTTCCAGGGCGAATGCCTTGGGAGGCCTTGCAATCTGTAGAGGGGGCTTGGGATTTGGAGACAGTGTTGGTAGACGAGCTCCCTCTTCGTCAGAGGATTGGTCGTAGCATGCATTTGGATGCCCCACAGAGACCTGTCTATCCATGAAGCAGAGGGCAGACACTGTCAAAGCACCTTCTCTTTGCAGTGAGGGATTTCTGCTTTCCCCGTGAAAATTCCTCTTGTTCGTATACCCCTTCGAATGGTGCTCACTGACCTCAGCTTTGTGATCTCAGCCTTGGAAGGTAGAGTTCTTACCTTTCCGGACATTGATGCCACTTCTCAGACTTTGCTGATCCTACCCCTGCTCCTGGAATGCATTCATGCATTTCCCCACCTTCTTCTGCTCCTTCTGTTGCAGATGCTCATCCACAACGTGGCTTGGCTCTCTCGGTTGTACACTACTGAGTCTGGCTCCCAGTCTTCATCAATATATTGAATCCTGTCAGCATTCTTTATAATTTCATTTAGTTCAGCGGTGATGACTTTGATTGCTTTTAAGGCTCCAGGCATCACCAGTCCTTCATCTTCCCCGCTCAGGTAACTGCTGTGTGCCCCCTACAACTACTCAGAACTCTTTCCCCTTGAAAGCCTAACTTTTCACACTCACACCAAGGCCATGCGCCTCTACCTTTCCTCTCACTGCCCCTACTCTTTGACCTACTCTAGGCTTTTCTGATGGCTCTAATTTACCCTTTGTACCACTGTACCTTAACTGTACCTCCTGACAGCCTAGACTTCAGGGCCCATTGTTTCAGCCACTCATTTGCCAACATTCTCAGTTCGTCTGTTTCTTCTGTTACACGTGCTTCTTTCAACTCCAACTCCAAGTCAGTGCAAGAGCCTGACATCTAAGTTGCCTTATGTCGCAAGCTTCTCAAGCTGGTAATGCTGCTTTATAACCTCAATTGTGTCGAAGCTGCTTAGCAGTACTTTTATAGCTCTCTTTCATTCCCCACAGTGATTACTTCAGACCTCCACTTTTCTCAAACCCTCTACCCTCACATGCCTTCTCATGTCTGTGGCAGAGAACTAAGCTTCCTTTCATTGAGAAAATAGAATGCACTCTAGAGAAACCAGGTCCACTTTCTTCTACCCTCCCTAAAACTCAGCTACACAGGCACCCAAACTTGCTTCCTGATTCCACAGATGAGAATCCACCAACTCCTTCACCCATCGCACCATGATAACCCTAGTTGACTTGGTTACTTTTCTCTTGTTGCTGAGACAAATACCCAACACCCAAAATGAAGGAAGGAAAGGTTTATTTAGCTTACAGTTTGTGAGTTTCAGTCCATACTTGGCTGCTTCTGAGACAGAGTGGCACAAGGTAGAGGGCAAACTGTTCAGGGCAGCAGAGCACAGCAAAAACAAGCAGCAAAAGGGAGGAATGGCTGCAAGCAGCCTCTTCTCTTCCCTTACATTGTAAACTGTCTACCTCCACCCAGGGGGCGTGTAGCTCTCACACAGTCTCCATGCCTTCCTTTTCCATAGGCTCAGGATGTATACAGAATAAGCACTCTGGCTTCCTGCTGAATCACTCAGCCAAACCTCCACATTCCCCAAGTTGACACAATGTATCAACCATAACACTAGTCTAGAGTTTATTGCTTGGACTCGGTTATCAATAAGATTTCTCATTACCTCTGAAGTATCTTTTATACTCATCAGTTATCCCTTTGTCTTCTACAATGTCATCTATTTTATGTCTATTGGCATCTTTCCTTGAACCTTCAAACATACTTAAATTCATTTTTGCTATGCTTTGAATGTGCCCAAATTTATCCATGTACTCCCTCTAAGTTCATATTTGGACAATTAATCTCCAGGACAACAGTGTAGAAAGGCAAGCTCTTTAAGCAATGATTACCTCATAGGGGCACTGCCTTATGAATGGATCAACGCTGTTGTAGTTGGAGCCGGTTTTCAGGGTATGGGTTCCTGGTAACGAAGGAGTTGGTCGTCTTCCCTCTCTTTCTTGTCTTGAATGATGAATGAGATTGACCTTGTTAGATGCCAGCATTCTGATACTGGATATTTGGAACCTGAAAGAAGAAAGTTTTTCTTTAATGAAGTACCCAGTTGGTGATACTCTATTATAGCTACAGACATTCCTACATTTAAATAAAAATGAAACAATCTCATGTCCCATGTACTCATCACTCTGATTTTCTCCTCTTCACAATCAACTCCCTCTCATTATTTTCACTTAAACCCTCTGACTCACTCCCAGTATGGGGCAGGCTGGTCCCATGCACATCCTTGCGCAAATGTCCCTTGCACCTTGCTTTCCTTTCACTAATCCAAGGTCAGCTTTCCTGCCTTGTCATAGGTCCCCTGTGTGACACTTGATACTACAGAGCTCCCACCCACTGAGCACTCATTCTCAGCCCCTGGCACCACACACCTGGGGTCCCTTCCTACCTCTGACTGAATGTCTCTATCTGTCCTTTATTCTGTTTTTGTAACCTTTGAGGTCCCTGTGGTGCTCTCTTGAGTTCTTTTCTTATTTATATATCCTTCCTGGGAAGTCTCAATGTGTACCACAATTTCTAGTTGTTGAAGAGCTAGTGGAACAATGGGATGAATTTGAACTCCACATAGAAGG
The DNA here is from genome assembly GCA_004027595.1 of Dinomys branickii. Lineage (NCBI taxonomy): Eukaryota > Metazoa > Chordata > Mammalia > Rodentia > Dinomyidae > Dinomys > Dinomys branickii. The sequence goes on along the minus strand of PVLD010007846.1, from coordinate 26,148 downwards.
ATGATATTCCAAGGTGAGTGATGACCCCTGCAGTTTAATGTCCAGAAAATTTATGGGACTCTGGGCTCAGATGGAGGGTTACACTGAGTGACATATCCCCTTAAAACATTTAGTGAAGTCATAGTGAGGTAGGAGATTAGGGTTGCAGCAAACCAAAACACCAACTGGGCAACATGTATGCTAAATGATAGACCCCCTGGTGGCTATCCAGCTGAGCAAGGTGTTTTCTAAAAAAGAAAAGATGTACACATAAAACAGGACGGAAATGACTCTAGACTTACTGCTCTTGAGCACTGTTCATGGACCCAATCAGAAAGTGCTCTTCTCGGTCCTTGTTCACACATGAGCACAAACAATCAAAAGGCACCATTCCTGATCCTTCATTTGTAACCAGCATTGTGGCCAAATGAGTTTTTTTAATTTTAAAGAGAATAAAAAAATACAAAATAACAGCAAGGACAAAAACAAAACAGCGCAAAAACAATACAAATGACACCGGATTTCAAAACAAAATGATAGGAATTAACAGTGGTTGTTGTATTACACATTGTTATCTTCAACAAAGTTGTACAGATTACCAGATGTTAGAAGTCAACACTGATCAAAACATTAAAGAGAATAAAAATAATAAAAAACTGGGCTGGGGATATAGCTCAGTGGAATAAGCGCTTGCCTAGCAAGCGCAGGGTCCTGAGTTCGATCCCCAGTACCGCAAAAAAAAAAAAAAAAAAAAAAAAAAAAAAAAAAAAAAAAAAAAAAAAAAAAAAAAAAAAAAAAAAAAAAAACCATAGAAGTAATACAGAGCATTACTAAACAAGATGTTATGAATTTACTAATGATTTTTATATTGCATATTATTGTCTTCAAATTAGTTGTTCAGATTACCAGATATAAGAACGCAAAATTGGTCAAAAAATTTAGGCACTAACTGTTCCTTTCAATAGACCACCAGGGCTGGGGATATAGCTCAGTGGAATAAGTGCTTGCCTGGCAAGCACAAGGTCCTGAGTTCGATCCCTGGTACCGCAAAAAAACAAAAAAACCCAAACAAACAAACAAACAAACAAACAAAAAAATCAATAGACCACCAGACATCAGCAGAACAGTTGTCCCAGTTATCTTTATAATATATACACATACGCTTCTTTCTTGCTTTTTCTCTTTTCCCTCATCCCAGTTGTTCCTCCTTTTGAGCAATTTCTTTCCCTTTCATAATATCTATTGTACATTTTGGGTTTTGTTTATGCCTTCAGGTTCTTACACTAGGAAGACAATATGATGTTTACATCTATAGGTCTGACATTTCACTTATGAGTATGATCTCTACTTGCATCCATTTACCTATAAAAGGCTTGAGTTTATCTTTTTTGTAGCTGAGTAATACTCCATGATAAAAAAAAAACACATCTTTTTTATGCATTCCTCAGTTGATGGACATTTGGGTTGTTTCTAAGATTTAGTTAAGACCAATTGTGCTGCTATAAACATGCATATATATCACTGTGGTATGCTGTTTTTAATTCTTCTGGAAAAACACCCACAAAGGGGTTAAGTGAGACCTCTAATCCTAGTTTTGTGAGGAATCACCACACTGATTTCCACAGTGGTTTCGCCAATCTACACTCCCATCAGCAGTGGAGAAGTGTTCCTTTGTCCCCACAGCCCTTACAGCATTTCTTATTGGTTGGTTTCTTGATGACAGCCATTCTTCCTGTGGTGAGATGGAATCTCAGTGTTGTTTTAATCTGCATTTCTCAAATGACCAATGATGCTGAACATATTTTCATATATTTATTTGCCAGGTGTATTTCTTCATCTGAGAAGTGTGTATTCATCTCAGATGCCCATTATTGGATTGAGTCTTTTGAGTTTGTGGTGCCTGAAATTTTTAAAATTCTTTATGTGATACAAGTCCTTCGTCTAAGGGACAGTAGGATAAAATTTTTCTCTCAGTTCATTAGTTTTCTTTTTATTCTTGGTGATTTCTTCTGATGCGCAAATCTTTTCAGTAATATGAGATCTCAGTTGTTGATTCTTTGAAGTATTTCCATTGCAGTTTGGTTTTCATCAACTCTTTGCCTACGCCTATTTCTTCAAGCTTTCCACCTACTTTCTCTTCCAATAGATTTAGTGTTTCTATTTTAATATTTAGATCTTTGATCCATTTTAACTTTAATTTAGTGCATGGTGATAGACATGGGTCTAGTTTTAGTCTTTGTCATGTGGAGAACCAGTTTTCCCAGCATCATTTATCAAAGAGGGTGTCTTGCTTCCAGTGAACATGTTTGGGCCCTTTGTCAAAGATAAGGTAGCTGAGTGTGTTTGCAATTGTGTCTTCACCCTCTAATCTGTTCCATTAATCCTTAGGTCTGTTTTTTTTGCTAGTACCATGCTGATTGTATCATAGTAGCTTTGTAGTATAATTTCAAGTCAGGTTTGTGATGTCTCCTGCCTTTTCTTTGTTGTCCAGGAGTGCTTCTTCTATTCTAGGCCACTTCTGGTTCCACATGAATTTTACAAAAGTTTTCTCTAGATCTGTGAGGTATACTAATAGTCTTTTAATTGAGATTGCATTGAATCTGTACAACAATTTTGGGAGTATGAACATTTTCACAATGTTGGTTCTTATTATCCATGAACAAGAATATCGTTCCATTTTCTGAAATCCTCTTTGATCCCTCTTTTCAGAGTATTGTCATTTTCATTGTGTAGATTTTGTACTTCCTTTGTTAGATTGATTCCTAAGTATTTCATTTTTTTAGATGCTATTATGAAAGGTGTGGTTTTCCTAAATTCTCTCTCAGTCTGTTTGTTGTTTGTTTATAGGAATGTTATTGATTTCTGAGTGTTGACTTTGTATCTGGCTGCACTACTGAATTTGGTTATTAAATCTATAAGGCTTTCCCTGAAGTTTTTGGGGTCTTCTATGTAGAGTATCATGTCATCTGAGAATAATGATAATTTCAATTCTTTCTTTCCTATCCTTATTTCTTTATTGTTCTCTCTTGTCTAATTGCTCTGGCTAAATTTTCCGGAACTATATTTAATAGGAGTGGTGACAGCTTTTAGTATTTGTCCATTTAGTATGATGTTGGCTGTTGGTTTGTCATTGATGGGTTTGATCAGATAAAGATCATCTATTCCTATTTTCTGTAGGTTTTTTTTTTTTTATCATGAATGAGTGTTGGACTTTATCAAAATCTTTTTCTGCATCTATGGAGATGATCGTGTGATTCTTGTCTCTGGCTCCATTGATATGGTATATTACATTAATTGATTTGTGTATATTGAACCATCCCTGCATTCATGGGATGAATTCCACTTGGTCATGATGTATAATCATCTTGATGATTTGCTGGAATCTGTTAGCTAGTATTTATTGAGGATTTTTGCATCTATATTCATTAGGGAGATTGGTCTACAGTTCTCTTTTTTGGTTGGGTCTTTCCCTGGTTTTGGCATCAGGGAAATACTTGCCCCAGGAATGAGTTAGGGAAAATTCCTTCCCTTTCAATTTAATTAAAGAGTTCAAGAAGAATTGGCATTAAATCTCTAAATTTCCTGTAGAATTCAGTTGTGAATCCCTTAGAATCTGGGCTTTTCTTCATTGGCAAGATTTTTATTACATTTTTAATTTTGCTTGCTGATATAGAGTTATTTGGGATTTTTATATCTTCTTGATTCAGCTTTGGTAATTCACATGTATCTAGGAATCTGTGCATTTCCTCTGTTTTCCATCTTATGAGAGTAAAGATTTTCAAAGTAGGTATTGATGATCTTCTGAATTTCTACAAGATCTATAGTGATTTCATTCCTTATTTCATGAGTTTGACTTTTCCCCTTTTCTGATAAGGTTGGCTAGGGGCTTATCAATTTTATTTATTTTTTCAAAGAACCAATTCCTCAACTCATTAATTCTTTGTATTGTTTTCTCAGTCTCTGTTACATTAATTGCTGCTTTGATCTTCAAAACTTCTTACCTTCTTTGGGCTTTGGGCTTGACTTGCTCTTGTTTTTTTAGAAATTTTGGGTGCAGCATGAGGTTGTTTATTTATGCTCATTCTCTTTTCCTGATGTGAGAATTTATCGCTATAAATTTCCCTCTGAGGACTGCTTTCATTGTATAGGACAGGTTCTGTAAGTTGTCTCTGTAACTTACACTCAACTGTAAATATTGTTTAACTTCTTTAGTGTCATCTGAGACCCATTGATTTTTCAGGAGGGTATATTTAATTTCCATGTGTTTATGAAGATTTTGTAATTTCTTTTGTTATTAATTTCCAACTTCATTGCACTATGGTCCAATAGTATGCATGGGATAATTTCAATTTCTTTGCATTTTACTTAAGCACATTGTATGTTCGATATTGTCTATTTTAGAGAACATCTCATGTGCAGCTCAGAAGAATGGGTACTCTGATGTTATTGGGTACAACACTGTAAGATCTACTAAGTCCATTTGTTCACAAGTTAGATTAGGTCTTTATTTCTTTGCTGCTTTTTGTCTAGTTGATCTATCTCTTTGTCACAATGGAATGTTAAAGTCCCTTGTTACAATTGTGTTACTGCTTATTTGATTTTTCACGTCTATTAAAATTTGTCTTATATAGCTGGGTGCTACTCTATTTGGTGCATATTTATGATTATTATCTCTTCCTCTTGTAGTTTTCCCCTAATAAGTATATAGTGATCTTTTTCTCTTTTGATCATTCTGGGTTTGAAGTTTATATTGTCTGCAAACAGGATAGCTACCCCTACTTTTTTCTGGGTTCCTGTTGCATGGAGTATTGTTTTCTGTCCTTTGACTTTCATTCTTGAATTTCTTTTTGAGTTAAATGTGTTTCTTGTATATAGCATATTGTTGGACTTTGTTTCTTGATCCATTCTGTCAGTCTGCTTCTTTTGATCAGTGAACTGAGACCGTTTATATTGATAATAGTTATAGTTGATATGTATTCGCTTATTTTTGTCATGTTATTTTTCTGCTGTTGGTTCCTCCTTTTTTCCTTTGTTTAATTACTTGCTCTGCTTGGTGGTTCCTTTCTATTGATGTTCTTGAAATTGTGGTCATTTTTATCTCTCTCTAGAATATCATTTAGTACTCTTTGTAGGGTTTGTTTGGTGCTCATGAGTTTCTTTAGTTGTTCATCATGGAAATATTTTATTTCTCCATCATTTTTGAAGGATAGTTTTTCAGGGTACATCAGTCTGGGTTGGAAGTTATTTTCTTTTAGAACCTGAAATATTTCACTCCAAGATCTTCTTGACTTGATGGCTTGTGCTGAGAAATCTGCCATGATTCTGATGGGCTTTCCTGCATAGGTGATCTGTTTCTTTTCTCTAACAGCTTTTAATATTTTGTTCTTTTGCTGAATTTCTGAGCTCTTGATTATTATATGTCTGGGTGTAGATTTATTTTGGTTATGGCTAATTGGAGTTCTATATGCCTCATTTACTCTATATCCTTGTCTTCTTCTATGCTGTGGAAATTTTCTGCTATCATTTCTGCAGTCTTTTTATGGCATTTGTGTTGACTTCTACTGTTTTGTTGATACCTGTTAATCTTACATTGTTTTTCTTTGCATCATCTTGCAGCTGTTGAATTGTTATTTCCTGGTTCCTTGTTATTTTTTAAAAGATCATGTCATGACTGTTAGCTGCTATGCTGTCTTCAAGGTCTGAAAGTCTATCTTCAGCTTTGTTCAAATGGTTTTTCCAGCTTTTGATGCAATTTTTAATTTCCTGGATATCTGTTTGAATCTGTTTCATGTATTGCAATTCTTTCATATATTGTTTATTCAATGTTTCTATCATTTTTCTGTGCTCCTTTATATTTTTATTTATGTCTTCTTTAGATATCCTCAGCAATTCTTTCATTATTGTTGTCACTTTTTTTTTAACCTGAGAAATTATTTCTGACCTGATGTCTTCTATGGCCAGATGGAGTTATTTCTGTACTTCAATCACTATCATTTCAGAAATTTCAGATGTTTGACTTCCAAGCTCTTCTGTGTTGATGTCTCCTGGACTTCTAGGTGGGGTGGAGAGTTCAGATTGCATTTTGCTCCTTTGTTTTGTCATTTTCAAAGATGCGGAGGCTCCCTGGAGCTCAGCCTCACCCCTACAATGATGTGGCAGTGCTGGGGCAAGGACCTAAAGGTCCCTGCTTCTCAGTTGACTCCTGAGATGGTGTGTGGGGGCAGGGTGCACTTACTAATGCTCCTAAATCTTCTGGGACTCAGCTTGGCTCCCACTCCATTGGGATAGGGTTGGGTGTGTGGTCACCAAGGCTTCCGAAGATGTCTGGGGCTTAGCTTGGCTCCCACGTGAGGTTCCCAAAGCTGTCTGGGTCTCAGCCTGGCTCCCCAGAAAGTGCAGAGGAGGGGGCATAGTACCTGAAGCTCTCCAAGCTGTCCAGGGCTCAGCCAGGCTCCCACACCAGTAGGGGAGATATGGGGGCACGATCAACGAGGCTTCCAAAGCTGTCTGGAGCTCAGACTATCTCTCACAATGGTGTAGGGGGTAGGGCCCAGGTGTGATCACTTAGGCTCCAGAGGCTGTCCAGGGCCCAGCCTGCCAGGTGAGTTTTTTGACAGGACAATTACACAAATGCAAATTTATATAAGGTGGGGCCAATCTAGGTATCTTAGGTAATCAAGGGCCCTTTCCCTTTACCCTCCAGTCCACTGTGAGCCTTTTTCAGCACTCTACTCCTTTCTTATCGGAGTGCACTTTCTTTTGCCTTTAATAAATCTACTCCCTTGCTATCTTTTCTATGTTTCTTATTCAATTATTTATTCAGGACACCAAGGAACTCAAAAGAAGCCCCTGGAAATCCCATCTGATAACAATATATGTGGTGAATTAAACGTGCTCATAAATTCTTTTTTTTTTTTTTTTTTTTTTTTTTGCGGTACTGAGGATCAAACTCAGGACCTTGCGCTTGCTAGGCAAGCGCTTATTCCCTTATTCCACTGAGCTATATCCCCAGCCCCATAAATTCTTGATGTTTCTCCCATCAAGAGTTCCAATCTTTATCCCTTACCCTTAAATCTTAATACATTCATTGACCCTTTGACAAATAAAATACGGCATAATGATGTTGTAACAGAGTCTAAGCCTGGGCTTTAGAAGATTGGCAACTTCCATTTCCATTTCTTAGAAACTAAACTCCATGCCATGAAAATATTCAAGAAGTTACATGGAAAAACACATGTGGAGGGGAGAGTCAGCCAGTAACCTCAGCTAAGCCAAGCACCAGTGCCCACTGGCCAGACATGTAAGTCATCACAGCACTGGATTTTTCCAAGCCCTGTGGGGCCACTGTAGCTGAAGCCTCATGGAAAAGAGATGCACCATCCCCACTGTGGCCATTATTGTTTTAAGCAGCAAAATTCAGGAGTGGTTAGATGGCAATAAATAACTAGGCTAATAGAGGAGGTTCAAAACAATGTTGGATGCTTCTCAAAAGCTCACTGAAATCATTTTTTTGATCATAGGAGGCTTAGAGGACTAATTTCCACTAGAAGAGGTTGGCTGCTTCCAACAACCAGCTTGTCTCCTTCTAAAACTTTTTACTAACATAATAGATTTTAGAGATGTTAAAATGAATGAAACAGGTTATTGAAAGAGGAAACAGCACACAGAAGAGCTAAGTCCAAGATTTCTGAAGTGCCAAATCAAAAGGTCTGCAGTTTTCCAGGAATGAGCAGACAGGAATGTCAGATTCTTAATCTAAAAACCCAGAAGCACCACTTAAAATAAGGGTTGGAAAAAGATGAAGTTAATCATACTCAGAGTACCAGCCAGCATATGTCAGTTCAGTCTATGACAGGATTAAGATGGCTACATAACTACCTTAGCTTCCTTATAGAAAAAGGAGAGAAAATAGTTACTGCTAAAGTATATCACCTGGAGAATTTATGACTTTTTCATTTGGGAATGTCCACAACACTAGACTGCAGAAAATGCAGGCGTTATATAACTTACATTCAAGGGGAAACACAAAGTAATAGGACCCCTATGAGAAACAGACACGGACATAGAAACAAGGGCTTTAAATCATTACATTTTAAATGTTAACGAGAACAGAGGAAAAACATACAAAATGTATAAAAACGAAGGATTACATGATTATAATCCATAAAAGTTTTAATGGGGGCCCTAGAAATGTAGAATACATTATTAAAAATTAAGATATCATTGGATTTATTTAAACTCATACCAAAACCAGCCAAAGATAGAATTAATAAACTCAAAGATCAATAAGAAATAAAGTGAATCATAGTGGACATAGGGAAAGTGTAGAGAAAATAGGGAACGTGTAAAAGATTAAGACAGTCAAATATTCTAACTTCTGAGTGAAAAGAGAGGAGGAAAGAGAAAATAGTTTGAAAGAAATGTGTGGTGTGATCATTGCTGATGTTTTACAATGTTAAAGACAGACTTTTAGACTCACAAACTTTAGTGGCTGTGGGTAGACTAAGCACAAAGCAACCACTCTTCCTTCAAAGTGTGAATGAGGATGTATATAAAATAATACTGATGGATTTTAGCAAAATTAAGACCATCATGAGAGCTAATGATATGAAAAAGTAAATTACACAGCAAAAATGATGAGTGTGAATGGAAGTGAAGAGTTGCAAATCTCTGTTGTGTGGAAAGTAATAAAAATATTCATTTATGGTATAATAAGTCTACAAATCATACAACAATACAAAACCAAAGAGAAAGAAAACATTAAAATATACTTGATTAATGTTATCAAAAGACAAAATTACAAGTTTAGTTTACGTTTCTGTGTGTGTGTGTGTGTGTGTGTGTGTGTGTGTGTGTGTGTTGGTGTCAAACTGCTGGGTGAAACACTTCAGTCCTCATACAGGCTAAGAGCTCTATCACTGAGCTACAGCCCTAGCTAATAGAGTTATCCTATGTGACTTTAGTTTGTGATTCTAGAATCAATTAATATCTGATGCATGAGTGTTCAGATAAGCTGAATAGAGGAGATGTTGCAACCTTACATACCAAAAAGGGTTCCTAGAAGAAACGGGTGGAGAAAGCATAAATGGAATGAAAAGGCTGATTGGTTATTTCAAAGATACTTTACTTGTTAAGGTGAAAGCAAAGTGGCCAAGAACAAAAGCTCAGTCCAAATAAATGGTATCCTATAAATTTTATTTAACACTCTCAGAGAAGAAAGAATGAAGAAACAAAAGAATGCCAAAATCAGAAAGTATAAAAAGTGGAGAAATAGAAATTGGTTATCTCCAGAAAACTCACATTTACACCATTAAATCAGATCACTCAGTTAAGCCATTGCACACCTGTCAGAGTGATGTTGGTGGTCTCCTCCATTACAGCTGGTGCCAGTTAAATGTGTTTGTCAATTTGACAGGATAAAGAGTCTTCTTGGAAGGTGATTGGGCTGTGAGAAAACTGACGTCATCAATGGGAAAAATCCTTGGTGATTTCCTATATGAATGAGCTATTAGAAGTTGGGGCCTTGTCATGGAAGTGGGTCATGGGGACGTGCCCTTGGAACTTTATCTGATCTCTGACCCCTTCCTTTCTTCATGCTTGATCTCTGCTCTTTGCTTCCTGGCTTCCATGAACTAAGCAGCTTTCTTTCACCACAGACTTCCCCAGGATGGTTCTGCCTTGGAGCCAACTGACTCTGGACTGAAACCTCAGAAACTCTGGGCCAAATAAGCTCTTCTCTTCTAAGTTGTGTGTGCCAGATATTCTATCCCAGCAATGGAGAGCAGACCAATATATAGCCAGAGGTTGAACACTGATAGACACCCATCTGACTCTATTAGATGATGACCAGAAAATGCAATCTCTACATGCCAATAAGCTTCATGCACCACATTCTGCCCTATTTGGATTCAGATTTTCCCTAGTGTCTTTCAAAATCTCCATTGTGAAGTTTCCATCCTATAATATTTCCCCAATAGGTTATATGTTCTCTCTCTTCCTCTGCCCCAGTCTTCAGAGATTCTTGATGTTGTGTGGCTGTATCCTTGGTTCAAGAAATCACCTTTGCTTTGCATACACCTGGGCAAATGATGAGACATTTAAATTACTGTAACCACTGGCTTGGTCCTGTATATCACACCTCAAAATATCAATGGGAGGGAGCTGCATGTCCAGCAAACAGTCAGAGTGGCACAGTACAAGTGGGAAAAATGATAAAATTAAGCCCAGCTATATAAAAAATTATGCTAAAGTAACCACTGTCAAACAGGATAAGAAAGGCAACTGTGTGCTCTTTAGAATAAGACATGTAAAAAATTACAGCATTCAAAGGTGAAAAGTAAAAAGATGGACAAAGACAAACTGACACCTAACAAACAAAAGTTAATGTACCCATATTACTGCCAGATAAATAATACAGGTAAAGGCTATTCAAGAAGATACCAATTCTCCCTTTCCCTAATAACAAAACTCCAAAACATGTAAGAAAGCAAATACTGACCAAAAAAATTAGACACACTCTCAATAATAGCTGAAAATTTTAGCACTCTGTAAAAGATAAAACCAGCAAAAAAAAAAAAAAAAAAAAAAAGGTTAGGAGGATCCAGAAATATTCAAACAACATGATTAATCAAGAACATAGAAAAGCATAGACCATATGAAGCAACTGCTAAAATCATGTTCAATACCATGAAATATGGACCAGAACAGACATGTGCTGGGCCAAAAAAAAAAGCTCTCCAAAATATCACAGATTCAGAATCACACATAATGAGTGTCCTAGACCACAGAATATAGGACTTAAAAATAAATGAGACATAACTAAGAAACCACCAAATGTTTGAAGATTAGGTGACACAGTTTTATTTAACTCACGGACAGTGAAGAAATCACGATGGAAATTATTTTGAGCTGACTGCTAAGAAAAGCACGGAAACTTTCAGAATGAAGTGAAAGCAGAATTTAAGGAAAGTCTTTTGGTTTTAAATCGATCTATGAAGTTTCTCTAAGGTTCTAATACTGATGTATGATGATGACCACACAACACAGAATATTCTAAAGACCACTGAATTGTACACATTACACTGGCAAATTTTATGGTATATAGATTGTGTCCCAATAAAGTGGTTTTTACAAAGTATCAAGGATCTAAATCCTAGCCCTGATGCTTGTTGTAGGCAAGTTATTTACCCTTCCTGAACTTTCCCTTTAGAAATTGGGGGCTTTATTTCCTACCCTCAAAAATGTTTTTCTTTTCTTATTTATTTGATGTTCATGTATATTACTCCTCTCAAAGAGAAATTAAAAAGTCAATTCTTCATCATCAGAGACTATGCCTCTATGCCTTCACCCTAAAATTATTACTGATGGAAGTGGTTCTTAAATTCTGAAATACTGCATTTAATTCAGATTTGATCGATACAGACTTTCAACAATTTTGAGTGAGACTCCTGGCCACACATGCACATCTTATCTTGTTACAAGCCCTGCTCTGAGCATTTTATAAATATCTTAGTTACCATGATAAAGTCAACAGCACTACAAAACCAACCTTGGCTAAAAAAAAAAAAAAAAGCCAGGCATGGTGGTGCACACCTATAATTGCAGCACTTGGGAAGCTGAAGCAGGAGAATCACCAATAGTTGCCAGCCTGGACTACATGGTGAGTTCAGGACCAGCCTGAACTACATAGTGTAATCCTGTCTCAACAAACAAAGTACATTTATCGGCATTAAAAATACAGTAAGGAAATATTATGAATAACTTTATGCCAAAGTTTTAAAAGTTAGCCTAACACACAAATTAAAAAAACATTAAAAACTGAATAGTCCTATTATCAATTGAATTTGTAATTACAGATCCGGGCCCAGGTTATTTTACTAATAACTAAGAAACTAATAACTAGTTTACTAATAACTTTCCCCCAAAATATTAAACAAAGAAACAGTATCAAATTTAAATAAGTACTTCCAGAGAATAGCAAATCCTGAGTACTTAGCAATTTTTTACACTGATATTAAAACCTAAGGAAAAAGCTGTGGAATACAAATGAGAGAGGAATGCAAAGTTGATTTACTTTTAGGAAATCTAACTACATCATTTATCATATTAGCATTATAAAGAAAGATGGTCAAATCTCAATAAATACAAAAACAACCAAAAGAAGAAAACCCTAATTCAACTTCAAAAGAAACCAAACACTCAAAGGACTAAGAATACAAAGGAATTTTTTAATCTGATAAAACTTTCTACACAGGAAATCAATAAAACAAACCCTGTAGCTAGGATCATACTTAATGGGGAACTAGCAAGCACTTCTCTTGGCTTCAGGAATCACATAAGCGTGTTTACTGTGATAGCTTCAGTTTGATATTGTACTGCATGGCTTGGGGAGAGCTAGAGGCCAAGAAAATAAACATTTAAATATTCTAAAGGAAAACACAAAATTGTCATTATCTATGAAGGTATTTTGTATGTATAAAAATCACAAAAGATTTCTTTTCTCAGGGCCTCCATCATTAGTGTATAGTGATGCAACTGAGTTTTGATGTTGAATGTTGAAATTAATAAGTAAACTAATAAATTTATTTATTAGTTCCAGCAGTTTTTGGCAGTCCTCAGGGCTTTCTCTGTATAGGATCATGTCACCTGCAACACGTTTCTTTTCTTCTTTTCCATCTTGAGTACTTTTTCTATCTCTTTCCCAATTACTTGCTCTGGCTAGAACTCCCAGCACTATGTTGAGTAGAAATTGTAAGACTAGAAATCCTTCTATTTGCCCTGATTTTAGAAGAAGAGTTCATGTAACTTTCACAATTAAGAGTGATGTTACCTATGGGCTTCTCACACATGGCCCTTACTGTTGGTGTACAGTCCTCCTATAGCTATTTTCTTAAGACTTTTTCTTCAAGAAAAGATGTTGAATTTTGTCAAATGCTTTCTCTGCATTTATTAAGATGACCACTGTGGTGCTTAATTAATTAACTGTCAAGTTGAGTGGGGAACACCCAGCTGAATTGAGTCAATATGGGTCTGGGGGGTAGAAGACCCACTTTTAGGAGGATTGTTGTCAGAACCTCATAACAAGAGAACAACAGGGAAGGATTTCAAGGGATTTTCCTCGAAGGAGCTTCAACTCCAGTCTTCGCTTTTGCCTTGGGCATCATCTCTTGGCTTTCAGTGCAGATCCTTCAGCTCCAGTGCCAGGCTTCTGGCCGGCCCACGCAGGCTCTTTAGTTTCTAGCACCGATCCTTCACCCTCCTGGCACAGATCCGTTAGCCTTCCTCCATGGATCCTTACAGGACATTGCCGTGGGCTCCAGACTTTCAGGCTGGATCCTTTGATGTCAAGCATGTGGACAGATTTCTGCACTCTCCTACATTTGACTCTGTGGTTGGTCATTGTAGGCTAATCTTGTAAATTTCTGTGTTCTGCATTAAATCTGATTCAGAGCATGTGCAGTCTTTTGAGAGACCTTGTTCCAGTTCTGTAAGCTTTCATAAGTACTAATTAATACAACCATATAATTTTTATCCATTCTCTTAATGTAGTATATCTTATTTTTTAATGTCTATGTTGCACCATTCTTGTATCTCAGACAAAAATCTCATTTTTTCATGCTGTATGTTTTTTTAAATCTGCTATTAAACTGCAATTCTTGCATTTGTGTTTATGAGAGATCTTGGCCTGTACTTTCTTTTTTGTTAGTGTCTTTGGCTTTGTTATCAGGATAATACTGGCCTCATTAAATGAATTTGGAAGTGTTCCCTCCTCTTCAATTTTTTGGAAGAGTTTGAAATGGGTTGATATTAATTCTTCTTTAAATTTTTGGTAGAATTTGTCAGTCCAGCCATCTGGTCCTGTAGTTTTCTTTGTCGGAAGATTTTTGATTAGCAATTCAATCTTCTTATTCATTTTGCGTTCTTCATGATTCAGTCTTGGGCTGTGTGTTTCTAGGAACTTATCCATTTCTTCTAGGCTATCCAATTTGTTGGCACATAACTGTTTATAGTAGTCTGTTATGATCCCTTGCATTTCTTGGTACTGATTGTAATGTCTCTTTCTTTCATGATTTTAATTCCATCTTCTTTCTTTTTAAAGTCTAGCTAAGGGCTTGTCAATTTTGTATATCTTCTCAAAAGCAGCCCTTAATTCCATTTCAAGATTTGCATTGTTTTCTAGTCCATTTTATTTCTACAATGATCTTTATTGTTTTCTTTCTTCTGCTAACTTTGGGATTATCATGTTATTCCTTTTCTACTTCCTTACAAAGTTGAGTTGTTTATTTATGGTATTTCTTTTTTCTTAATGTAGGTATTTCTTGCTATAATCTTCCTTGTTGGAACTGTTTTTTGCTGTGTCCCATAAGTTTTGATATGTTGTATTTCTATTTTATTTGTGTGTGTGTGTATATTTCTATTTTAGTTTTTCTCAATATACTTTTAAATTTATCTTTTGATGTTTTTTCTTTGATCAATTGGTTGTCCAGAAATGTATTGCTGAATTTTTACATACTTGCAAATTTTTCACTTTTCTTCTTGTAACTGATTCTTGGCTTCACACCACTATAGTCAGAAAGGATATTTGATATGATTTTAATCTTCTTAAATTCATCAAAACTTGTTTTATGGCCTAACACATTATATAGTATGAAATGTCCCATGTGCATTTGAGAATATATATTAGGCTGCTGTTCAGTGGAATGTTCTGTATGTGGCTTTTAGGTTGATTTGGTCTAATTTGTTGTTCAAGCCCACTGCTTCCCTTCTGGTTTTGTCTCTGCACTATCTGTCCAGTATTGAAAACGGCCCACTGAACTCTTGTACTTTTATTATGTTGTCTTTTTCTCCCTTCATTTCTATTAATGTTTGCTTTATATGGTTGGGTGCTCTGAAGCCTGTGCATGTACATTTATAGTCACTATCCTCTTGAATAACTGATCTCTTTTAGATTATGTAATGACCTTCTGTTTTGCTTTACAGTTTTTTTCCTAAAGTCTATTTTTTCCCATGTTAATATAGTACCTCTCCCTACTTTTGGTTACCATTTGCACAGAACACCTTTGTATATTCCTTCATTTCTATTTGGTGTGTATCCTTAAAGCTGAATTTCTTATAGGCAGCATATAGTTAGACTTTTTAAAAATCCATTTCTTTTGATCAGAAAATTTAATGTTTTTACATTTAAAATAATTATTGATAAAGAAGAGCTTACTCTTGCCATTTTGTATTGTTTTATGATTGGTTTGTTATTCCTCTGTTTTCTTCCTCTTTTGTCTCTTTTTTTATTTAACTTTTTCTATACTCTGGTTTCTCTTCAGGTTGTATAAATCTCTCACTTTTAATTTAACTTTTTATACTGATATATTTTGATTTCTTTCTCCTTATCATTTGTGTGTTTACTAGGGGTTTTTACTTTGTGGTGATCATGAATCTCCAATAACATATTTGATAGTTATAATGGATTATTTTACATTGATAACCACATACATTTACTTATATATGAATAGTTTACAAGTTTACATTCTCCTTCCACTATGTAACTAGTGTCATAACTTAAATCATTTTATGGTGCACATTCATCAGAAATTATTGTGGCTATATTTATTTTGATACATTCTCCTGGAGGTCTGTTGCCTTTGTAGCACTTACCTCACATGGAATTACCTCACATGAAATTACCTCACATGGAATTACATTACCTTTTATATCCCATTTGATTCGACTGTGCCATGCGGGCATAGATTGTGAAGTTTTATCAATCACTTCATTCTCAGCACTGAACATAATATTTAGTGCAGAGGAGTTGCATAATATATAATTATTGCATAGATAATTGATAGTAATTGCTGTTTTGCATAATTGGCTATTTCATGTCTGCCTTCTCTCTGTGAGGGCAGAAACACCTTCACTAATGCATCCTCAGGGCATAGTGCTAAGTAACAGTCCCTAATACATACATGTCGAATAAATGAATGAATAAAAGTGGGTGATGAGTACGAGAGAGCTGTGGGAAGGCTGAGAAGGGAGTTCGGGCTGGAGGTTTGAACGGAGATGTGGCTTTGGCACTTACCCGGAAGGTCAGAGCATCCCGTTGGCACTGAGCCTTTCTTTTAGGTTCTTTCTGCACTTGTCTGGGTGTCTGGACTTTATTCCAAAGCTGTGAGGCACCTCAGCATTCAGGTGCCTGAGAAGGCCAAATGAAGGCACACCTGAGAATGATAGGGATCTTTTCATTCTCCCTTCAGATCTCACAACTTTGGCTAGCCGCTTTCTCCTCTAAGCCATAGATTCACCCATGGTTGTGGAACGTGTGGGGCAGATTGCCCTGGGACTCCTCTCTACCATACATTCCTAAGAGCTTCTGCTGAACAAGGAAGCTGGCCTGGTAGGAAGAAATACAAGGAGCAAAGTTGAGAAAAAGGGTAAACACTGAACAGAGAGGGCGCTCTAGGGTAGTGATGGCAAACCTTTTAGAGCTGGAATGCCCAACCTGCTCATGATGTCATCACCTAGCACCACCACTCCGGTGGAAGCATGGGCATGGCTTCCACATGCACAGTTATCCGATGCTCAGCGGGTGGGGCAAGGCTGGGTGACCGGGGTCGTGTACTCTGCATGTGAGATATGAGTCTGGGGTTTTTGTTTGTTTAATTTCAGTGTTATTGTTGTGCTTTTGTTTATAGTAAGAGCCATTTCCTTGTTTTAGATGTGAGGAAGTGAAGGTGGTCCTGTGGGATAGAGCAGGTTCCCCGTAGTTTTTGTTGCTGTTGCTTTGTAAATACACACACTCATTTTAGGTGACTCCAACATCCTCCAGTCTGTGTTCAGTCTGTCTAGTTGCTCCTTCCAAAAGCCGATGTCTCCCTGGGCAGCTATTTCACACATGTTGTGCTTTGCGTTGATTCAAGAGTTCTTATATAGTATTCTTATATTCCAAATATTAATTTTCCTTTTTTCTTCCTTAGTATAGTTCAGTCTTTCCTGGCTGTATAAAGAAAAATTGAGTGGTTTGTCCTTGAAACATTATGTTACAGAGTGAGCAATAAATGAAGGAGGACTTCCCCTAAAAGGAAGATGGAATTTCAGTGGCCAGTCAGAGCTCCTTAAGGAGACACTGCCTTCCCTGGCTCATCTAGAGTTTTATCCTCTGAGTGTCTGCTTTAATACGCTCTGAATAAGTGCATAGACTTTTCTAAATGTGAGGTGTTGTTATTGCTGTCATTGTTGGTATTTACCATCAAGAAAAACTGACTGGGGTGTAAATGGTATAAAAATAACCAATAATGAGAAGATCCAGGGACTTTACCATTACTTTCTTAGACAATCTGTCCAGGTCCTGCCTCCCTTTTGTTCTCCATTTTATTTCTAAGGGTGGATCACACTGAATCTTTTCTTCTCCCCAACTTCAAGAAGAAAAATCCTTTTTTCCTCTCTGTGAGCCTCAAGGTGCCTTTGGGCAATTTTCCTTTTAGTGCACTGGGATTTAAATTAATACACACAGGGACCATCCTCTCAGGGATTTCCTCCCACTAATTTAGCCATTATCATCCATTAACACTTGCATTTAAATGAGTTTGTCAAGATAGTCTGTGTCCTAATGGGCTGGAACTCGGAACTGGTCAGCTTTCTCAGAGGCAGAGGGAGAGTGTTAAAGAAGGTGATGGTTCCCCAAAGGAGAGGAAGCTCTGGGGTGTGAACACCTCCTCAGTGTTGAGTCACTGGGTGTGAAATCGCAATAAGCTACCTAGTAGGAGAGACTCACTCCCAATCCCTTTCAATCCTTCATTTAATCAAAGAGAAATTCTCATTTTGATTCTGAAGAGTCGTAACATTGAGTAAACCTGATATCTCCCTCTTTACAAAGAAAAAGAAGATTGAGTCATGGACTCAGGGCCAGTTATGGTACTGGTAATGACCTTTTGTGTTTTGAATATGTTATTGGCGTCACCATATCCATTTTCTACTCATCCATTTAACCAGAGGAGGGCACTTACTTGTGTTTGGATCAAGCCACAACAATGGGAAGTCAGTGGTTAACAAAATACAGTTCCTGCTCTTGTGGGATTTATAATATAGCGATAAAACATTTTCTCCTAAATCACCTTTAGGTTTTCAAAATGACTCTTTTAATTAAAAAGAAAATAAGTAAATATTCTTGCAAGTGATTCACAGATGTGACACAAAACAATAAAAGTGGCATTTCTACAACTGAAATTGGCAGAGCCTTAGGTAAGTTATACAATCAATATTAATCTCTTTCCTTTCTGCTTTAGATAAGTGAACATTTATTCTGGGCCTAGTAATTCTCCAGACAAAAGTCTTGGTACTAAAAACTCCCAGAAAAATGGCATGTGTTCATGCATACACAAGCAAAGCAAGTCAACATTTGCCAACAGCATGACCACCCTGGAGGTCACGCAGCCCTTTCTGATGCATGCCCTGCATAGCTTCCTAGTGGTAAAGACCACAGAGCTCACCATGAGGACAAGTGTGGGAATGAGGAGCGCAGGATGCAGCGCTCCAGGTTTGCGAGGTGCCATGCGAAGGTCAGACAGAGGCACACCACAGAGATCCATGCTTTCTGTTCTACGGAATTCAGATTTTTTTCCTGAAGGCATCAGAAGCCATGGCGGGATTTAAACAGAAGAATGCTATGACCAGATGTGCTCTTAGAAAAATGATTTTAGCTGCTGTTCTCTGGAACCTTTATTTAAAAACAAAAACAAATCTATTGAAGTTCTCTGAAGTTGTTGAGAACAGAAAGAAAAAGAATCCTTTCCCCATTATCTTGTTAATCTCTGGTTGACTTTTCTATCTTCCTCCATTTTCTGCACTTAAACAATAAAGCAAAAGATTTTTTCCAAACTTAATGAGTGCATTGAAAAATCATATTTTCTTGAGTGCAGCTTCGGTCCCCTTTCTATGTTCAGACTTTACAAAGGTAACTCAAATTCCTGTTGTGTTGGATTATAGGGAAAATCTTCCGAGCTGAGGCTGACGGATGCTGGTAGGGCCTGAGGACTGTTTCTGGATTTTCAGTGGCCTCCAGAGTCTGGGACCTCGGTCCATGTTGCTGTTGGAAAGCAGTGGCACTTCTAGGAAGTGGGACCTAGTGCGAGGAAGCTAGGTCATCTTGTAAGTGCCCTCAAAGGGGATATTGGGATCCCAGCTGCTTCTACTTTTCTTTGCATTCTCAGCCATAATGTGAATGAGTTCCCTCTACCCTGTGATCCCACCATGATGTGCTGCCTCACCATAGGCCTAAAATCAACGGGAACAAGTTACCATGGACTGAAACTTCCAAAACTGGGAGCCCAAATAAACCTTTCTCTTTCTAAATTGATTATCTTAGGTATTTTGTAAGAGTAGTGGAATTCTAACACACTAGAGGTAGTCTCATTTCGGTTGCTCTTTCCACTATGCAACAGCACAGTACAGACAAGTGGACTCTGCTCCCCTAGTCCTGTACTCTGAGCTCTACAGGCCCTGTCTTCACAGCAGAGGTTCAGTGTGTCACACGACTGGGACCTCACTCCCTTGGGATTCATCTGCCGTGTGGCTTCCTAAATGACTGCACTGTACTCATCTTAAACAAAAGTTTGAAAAAGATTGCTTTCACTTCACTTTATGCACGTGATTTTTGACAGTGATTTTTCCCTCCTCTTTCTGGTGGGGGTTAGAGATAATATCAAAACTTGGTTACAATAGATACACTTTGGTTAGGGGATGCTTTCCACTCACCACATTTTATTCCCAACCTGGCACCGTAGGCTGGCTGCTTTTGGCTACATTTTTCCACCTTTATTTCCCCTCTTCTGAGAAGCAGATTACTATTATACTAAAAGCCTCGAGCAAAACAATTCATTCCACTGATTCACATCTGTGAAATGAGTTCTAATGGAAAGAACTGTTTGAAATGAAGTGGGGACTGAGGTTTACACAGTTCGAAAGAAGAAAACAAGAAAGAAGCGGGCTGACACCTTCTCGCAGCGGGGACAGATTAAGATGGCTTTAATTATCTCACCTGGTTCCTGTTCCTTCATTTATTCCCGCTCCCTATTGTTCCCTGTATGGCTGATGTGAGAACAGATGATCAGCACTAGCATTTGAATTTTTCCCCTTTAGGAAAGTCAAAAAGCCCCAGGTTAAAAAGGAAAACTCACAGTTCAATATGTTCATAAATGTGTGATGACAGGAGCAGAAGCATAAGTTATGATCCTCAGGCAGGTACAAATGCCAACAGTAACCAGAGGCTTGGAACAGAAGATGTTACACTTATTTGAATAAACTAAATGGGTTTCTAAAGTGTTCTGGATGTGAAAAAAAAGATGTGGTTATTGAAAGTCTTGGTGCAGTATCACAAAATATAATCTTAGACACATCCTCTAGTGACGCCAGCTACCCAAACACAAAGATGTGTTGTTGGGGGTGTGGCAGTTTCTTAGACATGTATCGACACAAAGAAATAATGTCTGCTTCTTGGACTTTATTTTAAGATGTTTGCTGCCATCAGTTTAATATTTGCTATTTTTTCCTCTCAGAAACTGTTTGACCTGCCTAGCAACAGGTATTTTTTGACAGGTATTTCTTTCCTCTTTGTTGCTGAACACTGAAAATTCTCCTACGATAAGGACCAGACAGTCAGCGTCAGGTGCAGATTCTATTAAGGGGAATTCTGAGGGAGGGGCGAGTGAATAGCATATTGCACAGGGGAACTCATCCAGAGAAGTGGAAGTTACTACTCTGATTTCTGAAGGTGGAGATACAGAGGGACCCAAGGGAGGCGGAGGCCCCGGCACTCACCTAGAGGGTGCATCGCTCCAGCATCAGGGAAGGAAAGTCCTGCCAGAAGGGAGCCACACAGATCATTGACCAGAAAAGGCTGGGGTGGGGGCGTGCTCCCCCCCACCTTCATCACTTGTGCTGCATGGGAGCCTATGAAAGCTGCTTTTATTTATCATCAAGAAGAACAGGGAAAAAATATAATGAATAAAGAGTCAGAGGTGTGTCAGCCTGCGACAGGAGTAGATTAGGAAGGTGGAGAAGCACATCTCATTCTGATGTTGGCCCCTGAGACCCAAGAGCAGCTGGGAGCAGGGTGATGATTCATGGTCGAGGCACATCTCAAAAGGCCCAGGCCTGGGAACATGCCGCCTGAGTGGTCAAGGGATTAGAGGTTGGAAACAGGACCCCCTGCACTGTCACAAGCCTCTCCTTACTGTCAAGGAGCACTAAGAGAGATGCAGAAAATCTTCTCTCCCTTTGGCAAGATCAAAGGGAAATTAGAGAAATTCCTTTCAATCTGATCCTTATAAATGAATGCCCCACTGATCAGAGTAGGAGAGGGACAAACACATTAGTGCCCATGTAAAATGACTTTTGAAAAGTGAGATCTGATCCACTGAGCTGAATGATCATTACAAGCTATAATTGGTGAAACCAAATTGCACAATGGGTGGGATGTTTGCCATCCTTGCCCAGCTCAGGGAAACTGTGTGAGGAGATGATGTGGAAAAGAAGGAAAATTCTATCCTGCAAAACTGCTGCCCTGGAATCAATAGAGACAATGTTCTGTTTGTCTGTGCAGCCTCAGAACAGTTTGGTTTTGGTTTTTCAGGCATTGCTTATACTGGTGGTCTTGCTAGGCAGGATGAGCCAAGTGAGCTGATGTACAGAATCCTAGCAGGAGCTAGTGTTGGCTTCCAGCTAAAGTCAGGGACATGCAGACTTGGCGAGCTGCTAACAGTCGGTCTTGCTGCATCCTGTTATCAGGGTGAACACAGGTAAGCAATGTGAATCAATCAAATGCAAATCAAGGGAGTGGTCATCATCAGGTGACATTTTCTCAGTCAATTGATAGCAAATTCAGGCTAAATCCCCATACTGAATGCCTGAGGAAAGCCATGGGCTCTGTCCAAAGGACCCAAATCAGGGCTGTCTAGTGAGCTGTTGAGACAAGCAAGGAACTTGCTTTTGTGTGCATAGGCAACACTATTTTAAGGACCTTTGGTGTGGGCTTTTCTTAAAGTGGTGACATAATTTTTCTAAATTTTTTGTAAGATGATAAGCATTTTCAACCGGAGCAAAAGAAAGCTCCCTATTTTTCCATGGAATCCCTTGTCTTTGATTTCTAGATGGGGGAAGAAAGACAAGCCTCTGCAGTAAAGTGGCCAGCGAACAGACTTAGTACAGGCAGGGAGGCAGGGCTCTCACGGACCCTCAGCTCCTGTGCTGGCTGATTTGCAACGTGAAAAAATATCGATGGACTTTTGGGTGTGAGTGTGCTCTATCTCCAAAGAGGCCTCTAGGGAAAGAAACTCCCACTGCCTCCGGGAGTGCCCTCCCCCCAACAGTGCTCCTCATTAGAAGGTTGCTCCTTTTGTTAAGCCTTCCTGGGCTCTGCTGAGTTTTCACCTCTTCTCAATGAAGAGATGAATTTTAAAATGTCTCTGCCCTGGTGCAAAAAGAGCTCCGGTACAAATTCTGCATTTGTCAGATCCAGATAAAAGGTTAATGTGCATTCTCCAGTGGCATCAGGAACATATGCACCCCATATACACATACTATTACACTGCAGTGTGAGCCCACATACACATTGTATTGTTTGAACTGTGTGAACCTCCCAATTTTGTAGGTCACACACGATTGCTGACTGACTGCTTTACGTGACTCATGCTAAAACATAATGGCTAGAAACATGGATTGTTGGAGCTGGCACTATCACTTGCAGGTCATTATCTTGGGCAAGTTACTAATGACTCCATCTTAATTTCCTTACCTGAATATTATTTGTTACATAGTTTTAGTCTCCCTCTTACTACATGTATACAAAGTGAATGAGTTAATGTACATAAAGCATCTGAAAGCACTTTTGATATGCAGAAATCATTATTCATTCACTTGTAGGACTATGCTGCCCCCAATTAAATGTTATCCAAGAAGGACAGGGTTTATATGGGATGGGGTGGGATTGATGGATGCAGGGGTGACCTTTGTCCAGGCCCTCATGTTCAAAAATGGCTTGAGATGTACATGCTGACATCACCTTGAAATGGAGGTAAACATACAATCATAGACACACTGTTAAGATTTATAAATTATTAACTCATAATAAGTTATTAATTATTAACATTTAAATTTATCACTATCTTTAGAGACCATTTTGGCATATCTTCATTATTTAATATACTTAAACCTGCAGAAAGCATACAACGGGCTCAAGCTCTCCAGACTGAGAGAAGCTATACAGAAGGTAACAGCCAAAAGCCATTAACTCCTATAGAGTCTTTCTGAGGAAAGAGCAAAGGCAGGCCACTGCTTAAAGGCAAAATTAGCAGAATCCTCCCTGTGAGAGTTCTTGATTTTCACAAACAGGCTATTTCTATCTCCAGCTCAACTCAATGAAATGTTCAAATTTTGGGAAATCTGTATTCATTCGATTCACATGTATTTCTGCCCATGTCAAACAATGCAGCCTTGCATTCATTGAAACTATTTGTTAAAACTCTATTGAAAGAAATAATACTTAAGACTAAATAACTAGAGGTCATACAATATTCCCTGTCTCCAGTATTCTAAAATCTAACAATGGATTAAAGCATCTGGGAAATAACTGCATTTTAATGGCTAGTCCTAAAAGTAGAGTTGAATTTCCTGTGTAACTGGTCCGTATGAGAGGGAATCCAGGGGAAGCCTTTTGGAGTCTACTGTAAACCTATTGTTCTTATTTCAAATGATGCTCATTTTATGCAAGAGGGACAGTCCTACTTGATTTTGAATCAAGAAGAGAAACTGTAAATGACCAGATTTTCCTTTTCAAGGTGGCAATTAGAAACCTGAGAACCACATGTATGGACCATTAAGTAAGAATTATTTTTATTACCTTTGTTGCTGGTTTCATTTTATGTCCCCATGGTTTTTTATTTTCTTTTTTGTAAAAATTAGTCTATTGAAGTATGATTTAGAAACAATAAAACTCACCAATATAAAATTCAGGATCTTTTGATAACGGTGTAAAACTTGGCAAGTACCAGTGTCCCTATGATAAGCACCACATTTTTATCTCTCTGAAGCAATTCCCCAGGGCCCATGTATCATCAGCCCCTTTTCCAGTCTCTGGCCCTGGAAACTACTGATCTACATCTATGGTCTTGGGTTTTCCTAGAAGTTCATATGAAAAGAATAACTCAGTCATTTGTATCTGGCCATTTTCACCTGAGATAATCCTTTGGAGATCACCTATGTTGTTAAGTATAACAAGAATGTTTTCACTTCTGTCCCTGACTAGTAATTCCACTGTCTGATGGACAGAGAAGCCAAATTGTAGTTTATCCTCATCTGATGCTATTATATATTAAGCTGCTATGAATATTCATTTGTAAGTCTTTGTATGAACTATAGCTTCCTTTATCATCCATAAATACCTAGGAGTGATTTTGCTGGGTTATATAACACCTGCATGCTTAACTTTGAAGAAACTACCTTGTTTTCCAACCTGGTTGTACTCTTTTGTATTCATAAGCAATATATGATGGTTCTGTTGATTCCACACCTACGCAACACTTCTACTGCCAGTCTTTTTAATTTTTAGATAGTCCAGTGTATATGTTAGTATATTATTATACTTTTAATTTCTATTTTTCAGTGGCTGCTGCTGTTATGTATCTGTTCATGTTATTTGCTGTCCCTGTGTCCTTAGCAAAATGTCTAATCAAGATTGTGCTCATTTTTTTAAAAAATTAAGCTTTTTGTCTTTTTTTTTCAACTTGACAGTATTCTTCATGTATTGTGAGTATACCTGCCACAAATATTTTCTCCCAGTCTGGTTCTTGTCTTTTCCTTGTCTTAAAAATGTATTTTCAAAAGCATGTTTTAAGCTTTGATGAAGTCCAATTTATTAAATTTTTCCTTTACCATTTGTGACTTTTATCATGTACTAAGACACCTCTATCACACATTTATGAAGATGACTTCATGGTCTCTTCTACTACTTTCTTTTTTTTTTTTAAATAAAAGTACAAAAACATATTAACAAACAGACACCAATTAGCATAAAAAATAGTACAATCACAACTGATCTATAGACAAGGTGACATGGTCTCAACAGTGGTTATTGCTTTATCCATTGATATCTTTGAAGTGTAAATATATGAACCCATATACAGACTTGCAAAACTGGTCAGACCATTAATCCTCTCAACAACAGAAAAACACAAAAACCAAACATCCAAAGACAGAAAACAAAACAGGCAAACAACAACAACAACAACAACAATAACAAAAAACCACCAATAGTTGCTGCTTTGCATATTGATATCTTCGAAGTGTGTGTTCAGGATAATACATACAGACATACAATATTGATCAAATAACCCATCATCAATTATTCCTTAGCATTAAGTGATATAATACAATAGTAGAACCATGTTAGCCCTCCTGCTTATATGTATATTCATATATACATACATACATTTCTGTCTCTTTCTTTTCCCCTTTCCCTCGTCCCATCTGTTCTTTGTTTTTGAACAGATTTCCTTCATGTCTCTTAGTTTATATTCCCACGCTTGGGTTCTTACGCCAGTGATACAATGAGTTGCCTGCACATGTATCGCTGATTTATTTCACTTATGAGTATGGACTCCAGTTTTGTCCACTTGCCTACAAAGTTCTCAAAACTGTCTTTCTTTATAGCTGAATAATATTCCATTATATAAAAATGCCACAATTTTTAATCCAGTCTTCTGTGGATGGGCACTTGGGTTGCTTCCACATTTTAGCTATTACAAATTGCACTGCTATAAACATGGGTGTACATATATCAGAGTGATATGATGTTTTCAGATCTTCTGGGAAAATACCCAGAAGAGGAATAGCTGGTTTGAATGGAACCTCTAGACCTAGTTTGCTGAGAAATCTCCAAACGGCTCTCCACAGTGGTTGCACCAGTCTGCATTCCCACCAGCAGTGTAATGGAGTCCCTACTTCTCCACAGCCTCGCCAGCATCTGTTATTAGATGACTTTTTCATACTGGCCAGTCTTACTGGGGTGAGATGAAATCTCGATGTTGTTTTTATTTGCATTTCTCGAATGACTAAGGATGTGGAACATTTTCTCATATATTTATTTGCCATTTGTATTTCTTTGTCTGAGAATTGTGTATTCATCTCAGA
>PVLD010007845.1:0-88264 GCA_004027595.1 Dinomys branickii | reverse complement strand
GTACAAAAACTTTTCAGTAGGATGAGGTCCCAATTATTGATTCTTTGAAGTGTTTCCCTTGCAGCTTCGTTCTTGTTCATGAACTCTCTGCCTACTCCTATGTCTTCCAGATTTTTACCTACTGTCTTCCAGTAGGTTTAGAGTTTCTGTTTTAATGTTGAGGTCTATGATCCATTTTGACCTGAGTTTGGTGCATGGTAATAGACCGGGGTCTATTTTCAGTTTTCGGCAAGAGGCAAGCCAGCTTTTCCAGCACCATTTATTAAACAGGCCTTCTTTTTTCCAGTGGGTTTGGTTGACCCCTTTGTCAAATATTAGGTAGCTGAGTGGGGGGCTGCACCGGCTCGGGAGGCGGGAGGGACCGAGCCGGCTGCGCTCCCACGGCGCTTGGGCCGAGCCAAGCTTCCTCCCCGCGCGGATCGTCCCTGGCTCCCAGCGTCTGGGGCTTTCCCACGTCTCGCCCGGCAGCCTGGTCCGCCCTACCACATCTCCCCCGGCATCTCAGAGAAATACGCCCAGTTTGAACTTCCCAGCCGAGGTCCCGGCATTCACGCTCGCCAAGTCTGTCTCGAGCTGGTGGTGTTTATTAAGGAGGATCGCTCCCTTGCTGCTCACCTGGTCGCCATCTTCCCATCATTCCCTCCAGCAGTCTCCTTCTTCTCCACAGGAATCAGGTCAGGAGCCACCTCCCAGACAGCCTTTTTCTGGATCCTATACAAAGAAGGCACTCCACCACATCTGTTTGCTCTCCTCATAGCACTGATCTCTCTGATGTTAGGTTTATTTTGGTCACTGCTATGTTCCTAGCTTCTAGAACACTGGTCAGCACATAATAAGCAGACAATAAATATTGATACAATACAGGAACAAAGAGTATTACATAATAAAAGTTCAGTTTTCCCTGCCTCTTAACACTCAAAAGCCATACTTTCCAGGTAGGATGGTTGCCACCTCCCCCATATAGCAATAGCCTTATTTCTCTGGGTGGACTTGAAGTGCACATAGGCAGGGTGTGGTCCTACTTATACCCTCTAAACAGGAAGAACCACTTGTTCTTCCAGCCTTGCCTGTTCAAGTTTTGCAGGCAGGCTCACTGAGCTATGTAGCTAGTCGTGTGTGTGTGTGTGTGTGTGTGTGTGTGTGTGTGTGTGTGTGTATGTGTGTGTGTGTGAGAGACAGAGAGACAGAGAGACAGAGACCGAGAGAGAGAGAGACAGGTTGTAGGGTTCCATCACACTGAAGCTTCTCAGGAAATGTCTGAGTCACCCTTTCCACTTTCTAGTGCCAAACAGATTCAAGAAATATCATTTGGGTTCTCACAACTGATGCAATAAGCCCACATTCTGTCTGTATGAACAAGCATGTTCATACTGCGTGACATTGTTGTGCATAGCAGAAAGGCATGTCCTGCCTGTCTGCTACTTCTATTAATGCTCTAAGTTTAACAGCCAGAGGTACTAAGAGCGGTCACACTAGCAATGTTGCTCATGGATAACATAATCAATGTCTATGGTCTTATTCCTAATAACTTTGTTGTAACCTTTGGAACATTACCAGCACATAATATCTTTAACGAACAGCCTCAGTGATGCCTAGACCTCTGTACCTCATTGTGACTCAGCAGTGAAATCCGTTTCTATCTACAGCTTGGGGAATTTTCCCACTAATGTGTTTGTTAACTTACACTTAAGCCAAAATTCTTCTGCCATTTTTGTTTTGAATAGTTTACACTTTTATTTTGTCATATAACTTCCTGTAAAAATTTAATGTCATTTTCAAATTTAGGGATTTTATTATGCACCCTCTTTTCCAAAATCCAATAAACCATTAAATTAGATTGACCTGGGATCGATTCTTCGGGAAATACCACAGTTTACACATTCCCACTTAACAATATCCCTACCTGTACTGCTTTGACATTCTTTAGCCATAATAAAACTCTTTTCTCAGTCCTAGGATAACTCAGTTAATAGTTATTGGTGTGAAAAATTGGGGGGTATTTTTTTCAAAAGTAAAATACATTCATGATTCCCCTGCCTCCGCAATTTTATTTTCCTTTTGAAAGAATTTTAACAGGTTAATCGGGCAATATTTTTTCTTACAGAGAATGAGCTAGCTTTCCTGACTGACAAGTATTCAGTAATCCTGTTTTTCAATCGTATTTCCTTTAATATATAGATAACTTCCTTCAGAAGCTTTCATCTCTCCCACTATTCCTTTAGACTGAGCAAGCAATGATTAAGTCTAAACATTAGTTTTACATGTTTTTTGCCAAACATAGGAAACAAAAGAATCACCAAGTTTAACTTACTATTTTAAATTTTTTTTTTTACGTGAGAAAACGTTGTTGTCTGTATGCATAGCTAGACATTGGTAAACATGGGGAAGGTAGTAAAAAATAAAAAAGACCTCATCAAAATCATGCTACTTTCCAGCACTCAGTTAAATATTTCATACATGTTCTTTCTTTCCTTCTCTCTTTTTTCTAGTTTTAACTCTTGTTTCTGTTATCACCCTGCTATGCAGGTATTGTTACAACTCCTTCCTCAGGATGTATATTTTTCTTTTCCTTTTATCTTTAACTCAATAACTCTATTTATTTTCATGCTTATAGCCAGTAGTTTTAACTTGAAATACCCATTCAGCTTCTACTCATGGTTATTCATGCCACTCTTAGAGATCTTAAATGGACTTTAATGTATTATTCCCTTTTTAAGAACTTCTGATGCAAGTTTAAACCTATCTATTACTCACTAACATACTTCTCTAAACAATGAGCAAATAAAACATTGAATCATTTTTCTTTAGTCTGTTCTCTTCGGCAGAAACTTAGTGCTCATGATTTGTTGATAAAGCAAATAAATCATCCTTTAAAAGAGTTGACAGGTGCTATATTTGTGTTTAGAGTCATAGCTAGAAATTCTGAGCCCCAAAGTAACAATTTTATAGAATGTTCCTTTAACCTTCATTAATTGCAAAATAAACATATCCATGAAACTAAACCTTCTGGAATCTGCGCTAGATGTTCAAAACTTTTCACTGTTATGAGAAGTCATCAAATATAACCCTTGTGTGGATTTGATTGTTATTTATTTGTTTTTAACAGACTTATTGCAATATAATTCATGTACCACACAATTCATTTCTTAAAGTATCCAGTGTAATGGTTTTCAGTACATTCCTAAATATGTGCAGCCATCACCCCAGTCAATGTTAGAACACTTTCATCATCCCAAGAAGCTCCTTATTGTTAGATCACCCCTCTTACCTTCTGTTCTTATTCCTCTTTCCCCCTTGTCCTAAGCAATTATTAATCTACCTTTTAAAATATCTCTGTCTATATTGCTATCTATCTATCCATCTATCTCTCTATATTTTGACAAAGAAAGAGATCTCTGTCCTCTGGACTTTTATCTAAATGAAATAATATGGTGTGTGACCTTTTGTGACTAGGTTCTTTAACTTAGCATAATATCTATGATGGAACAGTGTATCAGTACTTTGCTCCTTTCTATGATCCCTTCATAATCTATTTCCTGACTATACCACATTTTGTCTATCCATTCGTTAATTGATGGAAGTTTGGGCTTTTTGCATGTTTTAGCTCTTATCAATAATGCTACTAGAAACATTTGAGTATATGAGACTATGTGGGATGTGTTTTCATTTCTCCTCAACATACACCTAGGAGTGGAATTGCTGGATTATATGCTAGTTTTATGTTTTATGATTTGGGGAACTCACAGACTGCTTTCCAAAGTAGCTGCACCATTTCATAGTGCCACCAACAGGGTGTGAGTGTTCTGACTTTTCCACATTCTCAGTAACATCTATTGTTGACTGAATTTTTGATTCTAGCCATCCTAGTGGGTATGAAGTGGTATCTCCCTGTGGCTTGGATTTACATCCCCCTTATGACCAATGGTGTTGAACATCTTTTCAAGTTTTCATTGGCTCTTTGTATCTCTCCCTTGGATAAATGTCTCTGCACTCATTTTCTCATTTCAAAATTGAGTTGTCTTTTTATTATTGAGTTTAAGAATTCTTCAAATATGAGTCCCTTAGTCTTTGTTTTACACTTTAATGGTGCCGATTTATCTATTTTTCTTCTGTTGTTGTTACTGGGTTTTGATGTCAAACCTAAGAAACTGTGCCTGAATCTAAGATAATGAAGATACACTTCATGTTTTCCTCTAAGAGTTTACAGCTTCTGCTCTCAAATTTATGTGTTTTTCCCAATTTTTGTTGAACTCTTACTTGGCATGAGGAGAGAGTCCAACAACCTCCTCCTCCTCCTCCTCACTTCGCCTCCTCCTTTTCCCCTTCTTCCTTTTTTTGCTGGTGGCTCTCCAGTAATCCCAGCACTGTTTGTTGGAAAAGTTATTCTTTCACCATTTTGTGACACTGTCACTCTTGTTGAAAATCAGTTGACCTAGACGTATGGGTTTATTTTTAGATTCACAAATTTATTCTATGAATCTACATGTCTATCCTTTTGCTGATACTACACTCTATTGATTAGTATTGCTTTGTGGTAAGTTGTGAAATTGAGAAGTACTTTGCTCTTTTTCAAAATTGCTTTGACTATTCTGGGTCTCTTGCAATGCCACATGAATTTTAGAATTCGTACAAAGATTTCATCTGGGATGGACATGGTGGTTGCATTGATTCTACAGATCAGTTTGGAGACTATTAACGTTTTAACAATATTATGTCTTATGATCCATGAACATGGGATTTTCCCCACTTATTTAAATCCACTTTAATTTCTTTACAGAGTATTTCTAGAGCATAAGTTTTGTATGTCTTTTCTAAAATGTGTTCTTATGTATGTTTTCTCCTTTATGCTATCATAAATAGATTGTGTTCTTAATTTTATTTTTGGGTTGATCATTTTAGGTATATAGAAACAAAGTAAGCTTAATTTTTGTATATTGATCTTGCATCCTGCAATCTTGCTGGTTTCCTTTACTAGTTCTAATAATTTTTTTACTTCCTAAGGATTCCTAAGCAAGGGCAGGTCATCTTTAACAGTAATTTCTTTTCCTTTCCAAACTGCATGCCTTTTATTTCTTCTTCTTGCCCATTTGCAACCTACTCAGAGAGGGTTCAATAGCTTTATTATCTTCCGTTATGTTTGTCTGGTTTTGGTATCAAGGTAACACTAAGCTTATAGGATAACTTGAGAAATGTTTACTTTTTCTATTGTTGAAAGAGTGTGTGTAGAATTGGCATTAATTCTTTATTGGATATTTGATAGAATTCCATGGTGAAGGCATCTGGGCCTAGGCTTATCCTTGTGGGAATTTTAAAAATTACTGATTCAATATCTCCACTTGTCATACTTCCGTTCAGATTTTTTATTTCTTCTTGAATCAGTTTTGGTAGTTTGTGTCTTTCTTTTGGTTCTTAATTCTCTCTCTAAGCTTTCCCACTTGGTTTTCTCTAAGTGTTGGCAGATGTGATTAATCGGTATCTATTTTAGTACATGTGCTTCTAAAGCGAGCACATCAATCAGTACCACAAGTGAGGGTCACAAATAAGTGTGGCTGGATACAAGACTTGGAAGAAGTAAAATGCAGTCAGAAGTCAGCAACCTGTGGAGCAACAAAAGTCAGAATGTGCATTTGCAGGGCAGGATCAGCTATAAAATAGAGCCAGTTGGCAACCAGACCCCAGAGAGAGGATAAGAAACAGGAGATCTGCGAATGTGGGAAGGAAAAAAACCAGTAGAAGGAAAAGCAGAGCAAGATTTGGACAGAAAAACCAGAGACCACCAGTAGGAACAGAATTTCGTGCCTATTAAAGCACCAACCTCTGCCTCAAGTCAGGACCTTTTCTGAGCTTGTGGTGAAGACAGGAACCACTCACTGTGCTTGGTGGCATGGGGCTCAAAGATACAGATATGTAGACTGACTACCTGATCGTATTGGGGAATGAGAGAAAGTTGAAATGACAGGAGAAGCCTAAAACCATCTATATAATTTGCTCAAGACAAACCCTAAATGTGCCAGTTAATCTTAATCGCCCATTTGACTGGTTTAAGAGACTTCAGAGAGTTGACTGGATCATTGGGATGCTGCGCTTATCATACAGATATTAATAGCTGAACATGCTATTAGGAGGTGGGGTCCAGTTGGAGTGGGTCCCTGGGAAGGTGTCTCTGGACGGTGCATCTCTCGCTTCCACTCTTTCTCTGTGCTCTGCTTCCCAACCTTGAAATAAGCATCTTTGCTCCACCAGGCCCTTCTGCCACGAGTGTTGGAGCCAGGCAACCACGGACTGAACACCCTAAAGCCATGGCCACAGAGAAACCTCTGCTCCATTATGTTGTGAGCATCAGGTACTTTGTCATAGCAATTGCAAAGTTGGACAACACGTCAAACTAAACCCTTTAACTGTGACGGACATATCCCAAAGCAATTAATTTAATTTAATATTAGCAGACACAATTTAAAATCTATTCTTGGACTACACAGGACTATGCCAAACAATGCACAATTAGACTAACAGTTTATATGTCCCAGAAACAAGAATTATTTTCTCATATTTTGGAATAAAAGCTGAGCTTTTATTCCAAATTAATTCTTTTCAAAGAGGAATGGGTAACATGAATCCATTAAATAAATAAAAGAAGTAAAATGGAAAATATTTTTGATTACATATTTGATTAAAATATTTAGTATTATGTGTATCTGGAAAAAGACAGTCCCTTGAGCAATAAAAATTCCAAGTAAAATGGGGTTTATTTTAAAGAGAGAAAGCCACAGCTATGCTAATAATCCCTTTTAAGATTCTGAGGATAATGTGAGACTCACAATAGTATCTAACATAAATATGTGAGGAGATTTGAGAGAAACACAACAAAAATAAACTGTGAGAATCACCACTGCCGTTTTTTTCTACCCTCTGGCTCTTTCAAGTACTCAAGGAAAGAATAAGAGCTCCTTAGAAGGGTAGAAAAAGATAAAGAAAAAATAAGAAAAGTAAGTTTGTGAATTGCAGCTTTAAAGAACATGTTACTACCAGGTAGACCAAAAGTCTTTCCATCTCTTAGCTTTGTCTTCTTCCTTTTCCTCCTCTTCTTTCTTCTCTTTATCTTTCTGTGTCTTTTCCTCCTCCCCTCTCCACCTCTTTCTCCTCCTCCTCTGCTTCTTTTATTCCACGTTGCTTTACGCCACAGATGGATTATGCCGTGTGGCTTAGGAGGATGGCCACTGGCATCCTTCAGGGGAGAAATAGCTTTAGTTCACTCAGCTTTTACCCACTAACTACGTGTTGTTAGGCTCCTACTTCATGTGGGCTCTGGAGCTAGGTAAAGTCCTTGCCTTCATGGCAATTATATTTGAGTCTGTGTATGTCTTGGGGCTGTTGCTTCCTTACAGTGGCTGGTGAAGGCCTCCGAGGATGTGACACACAAGCCACCTTAATGATGAAGCCACATGAAGACTGCTTTCTAGGAGGGCACAAGAAATCTACGAGGAAGTGCTAATTGACAGGTCATACACCTGTCCCACTCCCATAACTGAAGCCTTCACTGTCTCTCACTGTTATGATTTATATCTAGGTGTTCTCCTAAACCCTCGTGTGCGCATATGGGGGGCTTTTAGAAGGTGCTTGGATCGTGGAAGCAAGATCTCTACGAGTGAATTAGTCCACTAATGAGTTTATCGCTAACTGCGATGTTGGAAGGTGAAGTCTGGTTGGAGGAGGTGGGACGCTGAGGGGGTGTGGCCAGGAAAGGTCTCCCTCCCGCCTCCCCTGATGGCGCTCTGCTTCCTGTCTGCCATGCCCCGAGCTTGTTATCGTCTGCCAGGCCCTTCCAATGCGCTGCCTTGCTTTGTAGCCTGTGGACTATGGACTGAAACTTTACAAACTGTGAGCCAAAAATAAACATTTCCTTCTTTAAATTGTAGGTGTTGGATATTGTGTCTCAGTGATGGGAGTAACTAAGGCACCCACAATTGTGGCACCTGTTTTACAGTCTTGCCATCTCCTTTAGGAAAACTTCAAGTCTTTCTATTCTGGGTTGGACGCTTACACTGCGCACTTCTAAGCACTCTGAGTTTACCTAAGTCATGTTACTTAGTCATAATTTTCTCTATATTGGTTTCCTCTTCAACTGGATGGTAATCTTTCTGAAGCTAGGGTCCTTGTTTTAGCATAATACCCAGGGCGGAGTAGACCCACAATGAACATTTAAAAATAAATAAATCATTTCCTTAAAACTACAGAGAAGTCAAAGTGCAGGAGGCAAATTATAAACCTAACCTCTCAGAAAATGGAATAAATGACGTATGGAGCAAGACAAATATTTTATGAGACACAAAGAAAGTTGGTAAAGATATAAATAAAAATGAAATTGAATATATAAGTAATGCATAACATGCATAAATATATATTTGTAACACATATGGTAAGTATATAGGACAGCTGTTTATTTTCTGTTTTGCAGGTATAATATTTCTTTCAGTAACCTTTTGGCCCACCCGTACTATGGATATCATCATTTCACCCTCCATTCCTGCCATAGAAATGGGAGGGCTGACCACCCTGTTCTCTCGGACCTGGAAATGGAACCAAGGGAGGAATGCTATCCCTTCCCCACAGGGCCAATTACCACTATGATGCGGGGTGGATGTGATCCCTTGAGCATTTCAAATTATAAGCTTTTAAGAGCACTGTCCACTATTGAGAATAAAGCAAAAACAGAAGAGCAGAGAGCTAGCATCCATTTCTGTTCCGTTTTTAACACTTGTATCCTGCAGTATTTGAAGTCATATCTCAAAATAGAACTTCCAGTTTTGTGAACACTAACCTTTTCATTCATTTGCAGTCATATGATAAATACTGGTGACTGAAAGTGGAGTATAGGAAGTTTCAGCCTTTGACCTACAGACTGTGCTGAGCTGATGCACATGATGTAGTAATGAGGAGTCATGTCCCGTTTCGGAACTGGTTGTAGGGTACAGCACAAATTAAATGGTCACCTGTATTTTGCAAATTTGATCATGTGCTTCCCATGGCTAGTGTTTTAGCGGCTTATAGAAAATGTCAAGATATTGGAGTGAATTAATGACTTTCCGATGCTTTAATAATGTCAGGAAAAATACAATCTTTATCAAACAGTTAAATAAAGTTAGCATATGGTTGAAGAATTCCACTCCTAGATACTCTTAACGAAATGAAAACATATGTCCACTTGTGCGTGAATGTTTGTAGCAACACTGCTCATAATAGCAGAGTAGGAAACAACCAAATGCCCACTAGCGGATGAATGGATAAAGAAGGTGAAGCGTATCCATACAATGGCATACTATTTAGCAATAAAATGTGATGAAATGCTGATGAACCATAAAACATGGATGAACTTTGAAAACATTACGCTATGTGAAAGAAGCCATTCACAAAGGACATCGTATTATATGATTCCCTTTATGTTAAATGTGTAGAATAAGTAAATCTATAGTGATGGAATGTAGATTAGAAGTTGCTAGGGCTGGAGAGGGATGGGAGGATTGGGAGATAGGTGCTAACTGAGTGCTGGTGGGAACAAGTTTTCTTTGGAGTAATGAAAATGTCATAAAATTGATTATGGTGACAGATACCAAACTACATGAATACACTAAGTATACATTGAACTGTATACATTAAATTAATGAATTGTGTAATATAGAAATTATATCTCTATAAAATTATGGATTTATTGTTGTTGCTGTTTTTCCTAAACAGTAAGGGGGGAAGAGAATGACATAACTTTGCTGAGAGGCCCATCCTGCCTCTACTTACCAACCTAAGATCCCTGAGAGTCAGCTAATCCTGTCAGTTGGAGAAGTCTAAGAATAGTATTCTCTGATTGAACCTGATGCTAAGATTAGCGAGAGGGTAGTCAAGCAGGTAGAGAATAGAGCGGACAGCAGGGATAGAAGCTTGGCCCCTGGATACCTCCAGTTATTACTTCTCTGCAGCACAAAGATAAGAAGGATTTAATAATTAAAGACAACCACTGGGGTACGGTTCAGAGAAAAGTTATTGGCCTTGAATCTTGGGTCACTTGTAGGGGTGAGAACTGAGAGGAGCACAGTTAAACCAAGAGATGGGAAATGGGCAAAGCATCAAGACTCCGGCAAGGAGGAAAACACCACTGTGCTGGAGGTTTAGGTTCAAAACTTAAGGCCTGCCGAGTCTCTGGCTTTGGCCACTAGCCCGTGGCTGTGCAAAAGGATTCACTTTGCTGCCTGTGCAAAGTCCTTGCCTCTCTCTGGGAGCACAGATACGTGCTATGAGTCTTTGTTGTACTTTCTTGTTTGAAATACTGAGTATGTTTGTCATAGTTATATTTATTTATCCATAAGTTTCTAGATGATGAGAAATCTTATCTGGAATTAATACTTTGGACTCCAGAGCACAAAATCATTGATGGATAAACTTTGAGATTTCTTCTTTTGTTGGGGGAAGAATGTGTCTTCATTTCAGGAGGCAACATTTGCATTAGCATAGGGATAAGCACCTTTTTAAATGAATATATGGAAATACAGATGTAGGCGTGCATGCGTGCATGTATGTGTGTGTAGGTGTGTGTGTGTGTGTGTGTGTGTGTGTGTGTGTGTGTGTAAGATCCTGGACAGTTTAGGAATGGAATTTAATAGGCATCAGCTTCGTCTTTGTCATGTCAGCACCTCTTCTGTTTGTGAACATCCTCTCCAACATGTGGTGGACATATGGAGCATTCGCCTCAACACTCACTGGTCTCGGGTGCATCACATAATAAAACGAATTAGAATCTTTTATTGCATAGAATGTATATAATTCTGAATAAGAAAAGCCTGTTCCCCTTGTGCTATCTCAAGCAGTCAGTAGCCTATAAGCCTGCAGCTCCTGGGAGCTATTTTTGCTGCTGTTTTCAGAGAAACCGTCAAAGAACAAAGCTAACAGAGAGGAAAGTAAACATCAACGGGGCAAAGATTTATGCTTTATTCACTGTAGTATGCTGCCACTTAGAACAATGTCTGGAACACAGCAGATGCTCAATAAATGTTAAATGAGTGAATTAAGTCAGAACTGAGAAATAGGAGGAAAGAAAGAATGCTGGTAACATGTGACCCTAAGCTTCTGGTTCTGGCCGTGTTCAAGTGAACTCCACTCCTTGGACTTCTCTAGTATGTTAGTCAACAAATTTCCCCTCATGAACATGTGATTCTTCTGTCTCAGCCTCCCAGAGTGCTGGGATTATGGGCACGCACCACCACGCATGGTGGCAAGTTGATATTACTCTTTAGTAAACACATCTCACCTTCAGACATAAATAACCCAAAAGTAAACCATCTGTGTGTCTTGTCTGAAAAATTTCTCAAGAATGGGCTCTATGACACCAAATGATTTGTCAAAACTAGAGAATTAAAGAATTAGAAAATTGTGATAGGAATTACTGACATGTAGCAAGATGAAGTAAGCACATACAATTCATAAATATATTATGAAACTGAAAGAAAAACAAATAACATTTTGAAAGAAATACCCCTTTCTTTGTATAGGTAGAAAAAATTATTAAGGTTCTTGAAAGCAATGAAAGTGACCTTTAAATAGCTAAGGCAAAATTTTTGTTTTTGTTTTTGTTTTTGTTTTTGTTTTTGTTTTTGTTTCTGTTAAAGAGCTACACCACAGCCACAGACTTAGGCCTCAGAAAGGAAGGACAGAACAAGTCTAAGAATGCAGAAGGAAATAATTGATGTCTCAGATTTTTGCCCCTGAGATACTCTGCTTCAACCATTGTTGATTTTGTCATGTCAGAGCACAGTGCTTCAGGGTACTCTGCTTATTAGAAAGTAGAATCTCGAGTGGAGGTGGAGGTGAAGCACTTGCCTACCAAGTATGCAGCTTGGTTCTATCTTCAGCACCTGGGGGGGGTCTCAGCTCTGGGAGGTCGTGGTTGGGGGGGTCACTTTGAACCCAGGAGTTAGAGACATGCCTGAGCAACATATCATGATTACTGTCTCTAAATAAAAACAAAAAAACATAGAAAACTACATTTCCTAGCTCCACAGATACAATGACTAGAGCTATTATATTTCATTCCCCTACAGTAGTCACCAGTTGTCCACGGAGAATATATTCCAAGACCCTCACTGGATTCCTGAAACTGCGAACAGTACTGAATTCCATATACAGCAGATGATGTTTTTTCCTTCTACAAAATACCTATGCTAAAGATTAGATGATAAATTATTGCTTTGCCTCGTGTCAGAGTTTGACAATAACAAAGCAGAACAACAATAATAATATACCCTAGTAAGAGTTATATGACTGTGATCTCTCAAAATATCTCCTATTGCTCTCATTCTTCATGTTGATCTCAGGTAACTGAAACTATGGATAAGTGGGAGAGATTGAACGTGTCTAGAACAGCAGGCACAGGTAGAATCACCATGAGATAATGCTAGCAATAATCACTGTCATTCTTACATACTGTGTCATGGTACTTGCAGCTCCCTATAATGCTTTCTTCTTGACACGTTGGCTAGAATAGCATTATAGCCCAATTCTAAGCCAATGAATGCAAAGAGAATGGATTTAGATTTGGGCTCTTAACTGTTACAGTTTGTGTCTAGATGTCCCCCACCCTCAAAGCCT
Source organism: Dinomys branickii (assembly GCA_004027595.1). NCBI lineage: Eukaryota > Metazoa > Chordata > Mammalia > Rodentia > Dinomyidae > Dinomys > Dinomys branickii. Next base: position 75,634 of record PVLD010007845.1, on the reverse strand, counting down.
CATGCAGTCATTGGGCAGGCCTCTAGAGTTTGTGATTGATTCATAGCCTAATACTGGGATTGTGGGTATGAGCGCTACACCCACCCTGGGACAGATAGCCTGCGTACAGTGTAAGGAACAGAAACAGTCTCTCTTGCTCTGCTCCTCCACTTTTGCTGTTATTGCTTTTGGTGTTTTCTGCCTCCATGAACGGTCGCCCTCTGCCATACCACCCTGCCTTGGAGCCGGATGATTATGGACTAAAACCTCCACAAACTGTGAGATAAACAAGCCTTTCCTTCTTTAATTTTGGCTGTGAGGCATTTGGTCTCAGCAATGAGAGAAAAGTAACTAAGACACTAATTAGACTGATTAATTAATTCACTCTCATATACTAGGGAAGAGTTCAGTCTCCTTGAAGTTCATGGTTGTTTTAGAGTTTTAAAATTTTTTTGAAGGTTTATTTACTTATTTTTATTTTTCAGTATTGGGGATTGAACTCAAGGCTTTACACATCTGAGACAAGTATCACTGAGCTGCATCCCCAGCTCCAAATATCTTAGTAAAAAATGGTGGTTGGGTAGTCACAGACTGTGCTGTTAGTACCTGAAATTCCACCAGTTATACAACATTGCCTTTGATTTACTGTTTGATGTGGGACAGGGTACTCTAGGATCTTCCATGTGGTTTTTCTACCACAATAGTCCTTACTTTTTGTTTAGGGGGAAAAAATCTGGAGGTTTTCTTTTTTTTTCCAGTTGTAATCTTTTATCCGAAACAGCAACTAGAAGAAAATCTAAAAAAAACAAATGGGTATAAAATTTGACTGAATCAAGCTTTGTTATTGACATAAGTATGTTTTTATTGTGTCAGATGAGTTTCATTGGATTTCTGTGCACCGGAAATTACTATTATTTCAGAGCAAGTATCTAAAATTTCCAAAAAGGGTTAATTATTTCTCTCACCTTAAAACACAGTTCTCCTATTAAATTCCCTTTGGGAACATGTAGGAATAATAGTCAAAGAATAAACTTTTGGTGTTATAACATGATATCTGGTCTCCTATTATGGAAGATCCTATGAATTTGTGGAATTGGATGATAGATAATCGCTTTGCCTGATGTCAGACATTTCTTCAATATACTTACGGTACTTTGGTTCCACAAACCAGGTCAGACTTTAGTGGAAATGCTGTGTTCAAATAGGTATAGCCAGAGATCTCTGAGTGAGATCAGTCTTATTAATTTACCTCTGATTATAACCATGCATATTTGCCTCTGATTACTGAAAAACCATCTCACCTTGACAACCTCAGGATTCTCCTATCCAGATTGAGCTAGGAAGCACATTTTAATCACAGTATTTTTTTACAAGATATTTCCAGTATCCAAAAAATAGCGAACCTTTTTTTTTCAGTTGTTGGTTGTTGGAATTCCTTGCAGCATTACAGATCTCAAGGCCTTGGGGGCAGAGATAGCCTTTCCAGTCCTTCTTGGGGCAATAGTTACTGAAGTGCAAGCAGGACACTCACAGTGGATCTATTCCAGCATTCCTATCTCAAGGAATCTTTAATTTCCTTCCTGTGTGTGTGCCAAGGAATTTTTGGCATCTCCACTTCACTTAATGAGGGCCAGTGTTGGAGACTGATCTGCTTTATTCTACACAGTTTGACACCCAGCTGCTTGAGCCAACACTTTGAATACATACAGAACCTCTGATAAATGCATTTATATTGACAAAATCAACCCAATCTAAAATTATGTTGCACTTTTCTTGGTTAAATACTTCTAAAATATATTCCCCCAAAGTCTCACCAATTTTTTATTTAAACTAGAAAATCTTTGAAGCCTTTGCAGTGTTAAAAAAAAAAACCAACAATCTCCTGTGAACTAAAGGACGCAGCTGTTATTACCTGTGTCCTTTGTGTGCTCACAGAGGCATGGTGAACTGGAGGCCCTGCAGTATTGTGTTTAATGTGTGAATTGGGGCACCTTTTGTGACAGGAATGATGGGTGCAAAATCTAATTAGAATACCCCCCAAATAATTTTCCAATGACTGAGAGTAGAAAGTATCAAAATCCCTTGGATATCATTTATAAAATGTACACATTTGCTCCTACCCTTTTGATATATCAGAATGGGTGGAGATTAGGTTAGGCAGGTCGTGCATATTGGAAACAGTCTCAAGATTTTTTAATAGGCATATTACACTGTGTTACCCGCAGAACTGCTGCCATGCACTCATTTTGTGAACACAGTATGGGGGGGGTGGATAAAATTGCTATGTGGAATTAATCACAAGGAGGGTGACTCTTCTTACTTTACAACAAATTGTATTAATGTTTCCAGCTATTCCCTTCTCTGTAAAAGGATAGAGGAAGGGCGCTGGGTTGTAGCTCAGTGCAGAACTCCTGCCCAGTATGTTCAAAGCCTGGATTTGATCCCCAGCACCACTAAGACAAGAAGGGCAGATGAGGAGTACATTCTTTCCCCATTTTCTGGATTAGACCAGTGATTTGGGTCAATGGAAGACGAGAGGAAGTGACAATGTGCAGTTGCACAGGGAGGTGTAAAGAGGTAGTGTGTGTTTGTGCACAGTCCTTCGCTGTTTCCTTCATCACGAGAATGGCGTATCCCTTCACTCTGATGCCCAGGACAGAGTTGCAGCCACTGACATGTTCTGTGAGCAAGAAATAAATACTTATTTTTAGATACTGTAGAGATCTTTGAGCTGCTACTGCAGCTAATCTGACCAACAGACATCAAACGCCTTTTTTATTTTGAGTAGTTTGATGGGTTTGGTTAGGTATGTAAAGTAATACCACAGCTTGATTTCAGGGGTGTAGACTAAAGAGCTAAATTTCTTTGTATAAGAAAGGGGAAACTATCTGTTCAAAAGGAAATTGGCCGGAGAAATAAAGCAAAAGTATCAGAGGTCCAAGCAATGAAGCACAAAAGTAACAATGGAAAAATTGTTAGACTTCTAAGCTGATATAGCTAACTTGGAATTTTATGTTGCTTCCATTTTAGCTAAGTATACTGCATATACATGCCATGTATCGATGTGTTGTGGAACTCCAAGAAAAAATTTGAATTCCACCTTTGGTTAGCTATCAAAAAAAAAAAAAAAAAAGCAAGAAATAGCACGTCAATTTCATCCATCAGCTGTTTCAATTCAACAAAAACAGGAACTTGACATTTGAGGAGACTTTGGGTATGTAAACCTCCCTAGGAATTTGTAAAACTTTTAAGGAGGGCATTATTTCCACAAGCCATGTAATAGGTATTCAAAATAATCTTTAAAGAATTAGAATATGTCAAGTGACACCTAGCTCATATAGACCTGAAAATCCTAAATAAATGTTAGTACATCAATTTCACTTACACATTGAAATAATAATCTACCCTCTCAGGGTAGTCTTTGCTTTAGCAATTGGAAAGGGTTTCAATAATATGTAGAGAAATTATTAGGAAATTTTAAAAGTAATAAGAAAAGGGTCCATAATGATCACTGAATGATGGTTGAATGACATCTGATAAATACTAATTTATTTAAAGAAACAAATCTGATCTGAGCACCTTTGTTGAAGATAACAATATGTAATATAACAACCATTGTTAATTTCCTATCTTGTTTTGAAATTCTGTATTTTTATTGTTTTGGGTTGTTTTGTTTTTGTCTTGGTTGTTATTTTGTTATTTTTTCCTCTTTAAAAGAAAAAAGAAAAAAACAACAACAAATCTGCTTTGAAGTGGGAAAAAGAAGGAGTCTGGAATGTGGCTTGGTGGTACAGACCATGGCCAGTACTCTGTGTAGGAGGCCCAAGGTTGGATCTCAGCACCACAGAGAAAAAAAGGGGAGTGAGTAAAAGAACACTTTTTTAATAGCAGTTTAAAAACAAATCTTTTAATGTCTTCATACTGCTTTTCAGTGAGAACACATCCAGTAACTGTTTGGGAATTTTATCCAATATAAAAGGGCAGAAAAGAGAATTGTGTTAGAAAATGACATCATTATTAATATTTACAGGTAAAATGGTTCAATGCCTAGAGAGTGAAAGGATTGTGAATGCTACTAGCAAGTTGGCCCACATAAATGAAATTGATAGTGGCAAATATATTCTTTTAGGGGAAACCAGCTTTTTTTTTTTTTTTTTTTGAGTACTGGGGATTGAACCTAGGGCCTTTGCACTGAGCTACGCTCCCTGACCTCTCTCTTCTCCCCTCTGCTCCCCTCTCCCTCCTGTCCTCTTCCTTGCCCCAACCCTCTCTTTTTTTTCTTATCTTGAGATAGGGTCTAGCTACGTCTCTAAGTTGCCCAGGCTGGACTCAAATTTGTGGTCCTCCTGTTTCAGCCTCCCAGCATGCTGGGACGGAGTCACCACCCTCAACTGGGAAAATTTAACCACTTTTACAATGTTAGCACTTCCCAAATTAATTCAGAGGTTTCCTTCCAGTTTATTTTTTCATTTGTTATTAGTTTTCTCATGTGTTTTATTTGTGGAAATTTGACAAAATAATTCTAAAGTTCATTTGCAATAATAAGCATGCTGTAATAACAAAAAAATTGAAAAAATGGAATGAGGGATAATGTATTCAACTGTTCCAGAATTAAAACAGAATAAAAATACAAAAAGGCATAGTAGTAAGATTAAAACAACATGAGCCTTTGATCCAGCAGACTTAGATTTGAATTTTAGGCTCTGACATCTTGGAAATTAACTTAGTTCCTTTTTTTCTATTTTTTATTTACTTTTTATTTTCATTACTACCTATTTGCAGTACATAATGGTTGCTATTGTTATCTTTTTTTTTTTTTTTTTTTTTTTTTTTTTTTTTTTTTTTTAGTGGTACCAGGGACTGAACTCAGGACCTTGTACTTGCCAGGCAGGTGCTTATTCCACTGAGCTACATCCTCAGCCCCATAATGGTTGCATTCATCTGGTTAACTTAGTACCTGGAAGCAAAGTGTGTGTTCTAGATGGTAACTGCCTTATTAGCTATGCTACCCCCAAGTTCACATCCTTGCCAGTCTCCTCATGGACAGTGCATACTTCCTTCCTTCTGCTTGGGCTTGGTCATGTGACTCGATTGGTCAGTAGCCTGTAAGTGGAAGTAGCTGTTTCAATTCCAAACCTAGGCTTTCAGAGGCCTCCACAGTTCTGTCTCTTGGGCCCCTCTGCTGTCATCAGAAGAGTTTCCTCTAATGAGCAGCTGTCCCTTCAGCCTGAGCTTCAGTGTGAACATATGGAGCACAGCCGTCCCAGCTGCTCCATGGATCAACAAAAATAAAAGATTGCTGTTTTAAGCTATTGAGAATCAGTCAATACAAAGTAAAAGCTGTTCTTGCCAGAGATTCCCAGGAGTTGGCCATAAACAGTTCTACTTATACCCCATTGGCCAGAATTTAGTCACAAGGCCAATTCTAGCTGCAAGAAAGTTTGGGAAATATCTTTTTTTGATAATATAATATAGCCATGACATAATTTAGTTGACCATTTTCCTTTAGATTATTTTAAATTTTCTTCCTAATTCAAACAGTGCTAAACTCAAACCCTTGCAGGTCCATACATCTGTATATATGTATTTTCTGGGGAAGGATTCTAGAAAGTAGGATTGCTGGTTCAAAGCATATATACATTTTACTTCAAAAGATGTTATGAAACTACCTTCCAAAAAACCTTTACTACTTTATACTTCCAAGTGAGAGTATGGAAATATGTCTTGGAAATCAATTGTTGATAGTAATATATCAAAAACTTTAAACTACCTGTGCTGTTTGTCTCAGTAATTTTGTTTATAAACATTTATCCCAGAGAATAATTCTAAATACAAAGTGAATTCTGTACATATGCACACACATACATACACACATTGTAACTATATATATTATATATATATATATATATATATATATACTGGTTGCCAAATAAAATTTTAAAATAGAGCAGGTGAATTATTATATAGCATTATGTAACAATTAAAATGATTTATTAACATGAGCTGGGTTTGGTGGCTTATTCCAAGACTTAGGAGGCTGAGGTAGGAGGATCGTTGGAGTTCAAGGCCAGATTTAATTAAAATAACAATTGTGTTTTATGTTTTGTGTATATACCTATTGAGAATACATTCCTGCTTTTCTTAAATAATAAATTCTTTTAATTATCTTACTGAGACAGGAGTTAGGATTGTATTAGGCAGTAAGGACAGTGGCCCAGAATGGAATCAGGAAGGCTGAAATAGAGTCTGCTCAATCATCACCCTCAAGGGATGTTAAGGGTCCTGCAGCTATGAGGCACCTTCCCAGAGCATGATCAGGCTCAAGGGCACATGGTCCCTGCTTGAGCACCGTGTGACCACTGTGTAGAGTGGACCTTGAAAAGTGTGTAGACTCCTATAGGTAAGAGATCATACAGCTTGTACAACAGCCTGAGCTCCCTTCTGAGCCCCTTAAAAACCCATAGAAAAAGAGCTTTTGTGGGGATCCTGCTCAGGACCCCTTCCCACCTAGTGTAAACTCTATTTCTTTGCTTTTATATATTCTAAATAAATTTGTTTACACTCTACCTCCTCTGTCCAAGGTTTTATTCTTTGTCACAGTGGTACATGATCCAGGTGTTCTGGTTTCATTACTGCCTTATATACTTCCCAGGTTTTTATCCATGAAGATGCCTATGATAGTTAACTGTGGTGTCAACTTGCAAAAGAAACGCCTAGCTGATTGGTTTAGCATATCTGTGGATGTGTCTGGATGACGGACATCCTGAAGAGGGAAGACTCATCTTGGGTATGAGTAGCACCAACCAATAGGCTTATAGCCTGGATAGAATAAAAAGAAAAAGAAGAGTGATGTCTTGATTCTGCTTCTTTGGAGGAGCTCCACTCTCCGACAATACCTTTGGATGTATGTCTCCAGGTTTCCAGTTCAGATTCTTCAGCCTTTCAGTGCAAATCTTTCAGCTTCCTAGGACTTACACAGTACTCTGCAGCAAGCTTCAGCCCTTCCACCTTTGACTTAGACCATCCAGCTCTCCTGCATGCAGATAGCCCTTTTGCAGTTTTCTGTACCTGACTCTGCCTGCAGGCAGCCATTGTAAGCCTACCTTGTAAATTCTATGTCTATCTATATCTATATCTATATCATTTATATCTATATCTACCTATATCTATTTCTCCAGTGAGCCCTAACTGGTACAAGCCTTAGTCTATTAGAGCTTCTACACAAAATAGCCTAAACAACAGAATTTTTCACAGTTCTAGAGGTTTGGAAGTCCAAGATCAAGGCAGATACAGTGTCTAGTATCAATCATTTGGCCTTAGGTTGAAGCTGACTCTGGAAAAGAAAAAGCAGAGAGAGAGAAAATGAAAAATAAACAAACACAAAACCCAGTACATTTCACATCAGTATTGAGCAGTCACTCAAAGCATCCCTAAAACCTGCTCTGTGTCTCTAAGGTTTTCTAGTTATAAGCCCTTTTTGGATAAGACAGTTTGGGCTGGGTCTTTAGTTGTTTGCAAAATGAAGAGTCCTATGTGATGTAAAGGCATAGAAATAGAGATCTGAATTTGTATATATTTTTCCTAACAGCTAGTCTGTTGTTCCATTACAATTTATTGAGTGATACAGTCTTTCTTCTATGATGTAAAATGCCACTTTATCATAAACAACATTTCCTTATAAAATGGTTTTATTTTGGGCTCACTATTCATTAGATGTATTCACTTATATGCTTTAAAATTCATACCATACTATTTTAATTTCTATAGTTTTGATGCATGTTTTGCCACCTGCGAGAACAAGTCCCTCCTCATTAGTCCTTCTTTTCTAAAGTCTTACTGGCTTTTATAATGCATTTTCCCCTTCATTTAATTTAAGAATTAACTTGTTAAATTCTGTAAAAAGTTCTTCCGATGTTTAAAAATTGAAATTGGACTAAATGTGTAGATTAAATGTAAGAATTTGAAATATTCAAACACTGACTTTTCACTTGGGAATGTGGTATATCTTTTGATTATCTTTTTCTTCTTTCTTTTTCCCTCTTTACTGTACTATTTTCTAGCAGTACTAACTGCTCCTTCCATCACACACACACACACACACACACACACACACACACATATAAATATTCTTATTTCTTTAGTTTTTCTGGCCTTGAAGTATTCATGTCTTCTTTCTCCTTAGTTCAGAGAAAGAAAATTAGAAATTAGTAGTAGATGCCGAAGACAGGTATAAAAATATACTGAAAACCACAAGTAGAAGAGAAATTATAAAAGCATAGAACAAATTAGATCATAGAATTTATGTTCTTTATACTAATGTAACTAAAGCCCAGCCAGCAAACAGCTGCAAGTTTCTTAGTACTGATCCCTTTCCTTTCCCTTCCTTATCTCTTTCCTTATCTTCAGGTTTAGTGTCTTAGCCAGTCATTGCTGGGTGGTATGGTTTATATCAAGACATCCCCCGAAGCCTCACGCATTCCCAGATGGGACTATTGGGAGTGACTAGCTCATGGATATGTGATTTCAGATCATGGATGTGTGATGGCTAGATTAGTCTACTGATTGAATTAGAACAGTTCTGGGTGTAGATGATGGGTTTATTGAATACAGAAGACCCATCCCCGGATGTGAGTGGCACCAATGAGCGGCCTTGTAGCCTGTATGGAGGGAAAGCGGGGCTCACTGAAACTACTTTTTTTTCCTGCCCTGCTATGAACTCCTTCTCCTCTGCCATGTCCTTCTGCCATGCTGCTTTGCCTTGCAGTCAGCTAACTGTGGACTGAAACCTCTACAAACTGAGCTAAAATAGACCTTTCCTCCTTTAACTTTGGATGTTGGGTATTTTGTCCCAGCAATCAGAAAGTAATTAAGACACTGAGTTTGGAGAGTTAAGCTTGAATATAACAGAAACTTTTTCTCTCTCCTTATAACTTGGGTATAAGGAGGTTAGATTTTTATAAAACGAACATTGTGTTTGTTTTGTGGTGCTCCAGTCTGTATCAGTCTGTGCTATAGCACTTTTTCTGAATGACAGAACTTATGGATCCTTTATTACAAACAGGATTCCATTATTTATTCCTTTATGAATGTACATTCTTTATTTTCAACCAAACTGAATTCTTAGAGAGTAAGGACTATATCTTCTATAGTTCCCCTATAGGATTTATTTACTATATTTACATGAAGTTAGAGTAGATCATTGGTTCTCAAAGTATGCTCTTCTCATGTGTAGGGGTAACTGAAACTATTTCTATGTACCTGTGTACTCTTACATTTACAAATTTTTCAGTCTTAAAGAAGCAAAAGCTCCTTAAGTTACTTCACAATTTTAAAGAGTATGAAGTTGGTGCTGAGACCAAAAAGTTTGAGAACTGCTGGTATAGATCATTATATGTTCAACTGAAAGTAAAATCAGACTGATAGCATCAGTTATGTTGTTTCTGAGTTTAGAGTGGAGCCTGGGATTTTTTTGCTATTGTCCTCTGTATTTGTCAAGGCCCAGTCTGATACAGAAACCACGAGAGACAGAGACCACACTGCTATGTGAACAGTAAAGGTTTAATAGAAGGAATTATAATTATAACAAGGTTTGAATAATAAGGCATTGGCTGGTAAGAAGCAAAGATAACTCTAAAGAATACTAGTACTATGGTTTGGATGTCTATATTGTTCCAAAATTCATAGGTTGATATCTTACCTGCTAAAGTGATGGTATTTGGGTGTCAGGGTTTGGGGAGGTGATTAGGTCATGAAGACTATGCCCTTGTTAAATGATTTAGTATCCTTATAAAAGAGGCCTTATGAATCTGTTCACTTCTTCCACAATACGAAGAAACAGAAAAAATACAGTCAGCTATGAATCAGGAAATAGGGATTCACGAGACATTTAATCTGCAAGTGACTTGGACTTCCCAGGCTTTAGAACTTTGAGAAACAAATTTCTGTGGTTTATAAACCACTGGTTTATGATATTCTGCTGTGGTCTTTTTTTGTGTAGCATCTAGAATGGACTAAGACAATACCAAAAGCAGACATTAGGAGCAATTATGTCCCTTGTGGCTGACATAGAGTGACCAAGGAAGAATCCTGCTCTCCAAAGATTGAGATCCAGTCCTTGTTGGAAAGGGTATAACTGGGCCTCACTGTACAACACAGAACATTCTGTTGTGCTGTCTTGGTGGATCTCGATAGAAATCTGTCTGGAAAGTGTCTCCACAGGTTGCTGGGGGAAGGGAAAGGTATGGTTGGAGGGAAAGTGTGGGCCACTGGGTATGGTTGCTGCTCCTGTTGTAGGGGCTTGGTGGGGACACACACATACACACACCCCAACCAGGAAGGAAAATCCTTGTCTTGTGCAATATCTCTTTTGCTCTCTATTACCACAGTTTAACTGTCTCAACTGGTAAAGAAAAATATGTAAAGAAAAGTGCTGGCTCCATTTTAAGGAGCAATCAAAAAAAGGTGAATTTGCAGGTGAGAAAAATGAAATGACAAAAAGCACATTCACTTTCTCTTAATACATTTTGTATGAATTACAAGCATGTCTTAACATCCTCAATGTTATCTTTGTGTGGAAATCCATTTATTCACTGAACAGGCACCTGTTGAGGGACGAAATGTTCTAGGAACTTATGTGTAGCATAAGTTGTAATATTCTATGTATGTATGTGCACCCTGTTGCCTAATAACAATTCTTCTCTTCTTTCTTAATAATAGACTCTCCCAATTTTGTTCTTTGTATGCTTCTTCTTGCCATAGGCATCACAGAAGGCCAGTGTGGGTGTCAGCTCCAAGCCCCATTCCATAAGGTGAATCATAATTGACCTAAACAAATTTTGGGGATCCCTTTTCTTTGCCAGCAATGAGTCTGCAATAAAAGAGGATAATGGTTGAATTCAAATGCAACATTTTCGTTGGGAAAGAGAAAGCAGATTAAGAGAAAATGGTAGGTAAAGTTGCCTCCCAAAAGGAAACATTTACAATTTCCCTGCAAATAAAAAATTGCACAATATAATATATTTGATCAGGGCATCCTTTCTGCCTAAACTGTTTGGTATAGTGGAAAATGATTCATAGCTGCTAATCAATGTCATTTTTCAAACTAGCACAAAAGGGAAATATAAAGTTATAGTTTCAAGGAGTAATGGCAACTAGTGTAACAAGGAAAAATTTTTAAAATCTTAATTCTTCTACTCGACCCTGTCAAACTTAGTGCATAAAAATTGAAAATGAATAAAAATTGAAAACAATTTTTATTACACCAGGCACACTCTTCCCTCTGGGCCTAACACCATTCCCTTGACCTCATATTCTCTGCCTTTAGCCATTTGCACAAGTCTCTCCCCATCTTCCTCAGTCATCTCTCATTGAGGACTTCTCTGGGTGTCCTTTCTAAATTTCATCCTTTCCCCTTCACTTTATATTTCTTTATCAACTTTTTTTCCTGTGCCAGTACCTAACATATCCCCCCAAAGTCTTATGTGTTCAGAGATGGGGCTTTCAAAAAGGTGACTGAATCACGAAGGTGCTATATTCATTAGTGGATTGATCTCTTGATGAGTTTATAGCCAACTGTGATGAGACTTGGTTGAAGTAAGTGACTCACTGGGGACATGATCGGGAAGGTTAAATCTTGTCCTTGGCCCCTTCTTCAGCAGTTACCTTCTGCTAGGCCCTTCTATCATGACATTTCTGCCTTGGCGTGAGCTGACCATGAACTAAACCCTCTGAAATCGTAAGCCAAATCAACCTCTAAGTATTTCATTCCAGCAACAAGAAGGCTGACTAATACAGGCACTGCTTTATCTTCTTATGTTCCCCTGACTAAAATAAAGGCAAGAATTTTTTGTCTATTTGTATATTAAACCTAATGAGGGCAGGGATTTCTATTTTCTTCACTGATAAAAATCCCTTGCAGCTAGAACAGTACTTGGTATAATTAGATGCTTGGTAAATATTTGTTGACTGACTTTGGAGTGAGCCTGGCTTTGGAGTCAGAAAGGCCTGGGTTAGAGTGCAGACTTTGTGTTTGACCTCAAGTAACTCCCTTCACTGTTCTGCACTTCAGTTTCCTCCTCTATAAGATGGACAAAACTACCTCACAAGGTAGTTTTAATGGTTCAATGAGATAATGTAGTGTAATTATTTGATCTGCTTGGAGTCACACAGTAATTGTTAGACCTCTCCTTGGGCGTGATGGTCTGGAAAGAAAGGAGCCTACTTTTAATCAAAAGAATGTTGATGTGGATTGCCGTGGGTGATGCCAGGCTGGGTCCCTGGAAGTTTCAGTCTTCCTAAAAGTACAATTTTTTAGTTATGATTTCCTTGCCTCCTTTCTGCCTCTCTTCTATTTCTGCTACCTGACCTCACACTGTAGTATTTTCTCTGTAATTAGATGTAATTATTGTGAGGCACTAACTAGTGAGGCACTAGTACTTAGTGAAAATCAAACAAGAATTTCCAGAAGTGTCCCCACTCCAGGGGCTGCAATTGTCATGTGGCTGGGGGCAACCGTATCCAATAAATATAAACAGAACTAGAGAGGGAAGCGTGGGCAGTTATTCATACCTCAAATGGCTTCACAAGATGCATGGGATGCACAGAAATCCAGAGAACTGTGTCAAATTAGACTGTGGCAAGCACTGCGAAGGCAACTGAGGAGCTGCGTCCAGGCCAGCACTCCTCTTGAGCACGATCTCCTTTGGGGCTAGGCCGGCTGCTCCCAGCTCTTCCACACTCTTTTCGCAGTGCTCGACCTGCACCGCCCCTTCATGATTTCGCTCAGTCTCCTCCCCACCCCTGCCCGGCTCCTCCCTTGTCGCTCTGGCCCCGCCCACTCGGCTCCTCCCTCCCACTCCTGGCTTGGTCCTCCCAGCGCGGGCCCCGCCCCCCGCGCGGCGCCTAGTCCTCTCCCCCTCTCCGGGCCTAGGCCCACGGCTGAGGGGCGGGGCCGGGCGGAGGAGCCACACTGGGGAACGGGAGGGAGATCCGCCACGGAGTTACGGGAAAGTTGGTCCGAGTTCCCGGAGTTTCCCCTTGTGGTTACCCGGGTTCGGCTGGCCGGTGCCCCGGCTCCTTTCCTCCGTCCAGCCTTCAGGGTCCACTCGGTCGCTGTTTCTGCTCCGGACCGCCATGGAGCCTCCGCCAGCGCCTCGGAGGTGAGGAGTGCGGGAGCGGGGAGGCGAAGGGACGGCGACGGCGGGCTGGGGCGGCTAGGCCGGACCAGCCTCCCGAGACCCGGTCCCCGCCTGCGGGCCGCTCCGGGGGTCGGGAGGAGCCCAAGTGCTCGTGGCGGCTGGGCCTGGGATCGGAGCGGCGCCTCCGCGGCCGCGCGACCTGGCGCACGGGAAGCAGGGTGGGCAGCGCCGGCTCCGCGGCCCGGGAGGGGTCCCCGCGTGGCAAGTTCGTGAGGGCCGCGGGCCTAAAAGGACAGGGTCTTCTTACAGCCATGCAGGCTGTCTTGTCAAATGTTCTTCATAATGTTGCCTCTCCCCCTCTTTTTGGAGAAAAGCGGGTTGTTTATTTACATTTTAAGGAATTAAGTATTAATAGCTCCACTGTGCGAAACTTACTGAGGCTCTGCTGCTCTGACAGGTGTTCCTCTCCCTCGCCCAAGTTGGAAGGAATTTATGGATGCGAGACAGTGGGAACCTTAAATTAGAACCCCTCCCCCATACAGTTTTGCATGTAAAAATAGTGATGCTTTAGTGTGGCATTTATTGTTAGTCTATATTTAGTCATTGATAGAGTGGAAGTGTGTGCATACAAAGTAGGTGTGTTTGAACTATTACTTGCAGCGCTCATAGGAAGCTAAATCAATGTTGTCCATTGATGTAACTTCACAATGTGTATTGCTTCCCCTCAAAGAGGAAATCAAGTAATTGTTTGATGCTGGGTAAGCATTTAACTTCAGCCTTTTACTTTTAATTTGTGAAAATAAGGGTACTAATTTCTCTCAGAGAGTGCTGTGGTGAAGATTAAAGAGTTCATGTGGTGTGATACCTAGAAGAAAGGTGTGTTCAAAAATGTGGAATAATTAAAAAGGTAGGGACTTTGGGACCTGTTATGAAATGTGTGACTAGATATGTGAGCCTTGAGGCCTGGAATCCATCTGTTCAGGTGAAAAGAAAAGGAGGACTTGAGATCTCCAAGTCAACTCTGCAAGCAAGTCAACTGATAGATCTTTTCTAATATTTTGTAAGGTGTCTGTCTTCCAGTACTCACTGGGCGGCATTTTCATACTATGGAAGAAAGACAAGAACATCTTTTTTCTAAATGCTTTGGAATAATTACAAGGGGGCACTTTGAAGGTAGTGCTGTTGGCCAACTTTGTAGGAGTTACCCGTTTCATTATAGGTGTAAGAGAATCCCTGCCTTTGCAGAGATACTTGACAACCTTGAGGAGTCAGGGGAAGGTGTGGTTAGTGATTCCATGGTGATTTATACTTTTTAAAGTGGTAGGTGCTTGTGCATTTCACAGATATACTTTTAACTCTTTTCAGAGACTTGTATTGATACACAAAGGCATTTCTTTCTAGTTTTCTCTTTCCCCCTAGAGACAGAGTCTCCCTATGTTGCCCAGGCTGGCCTTGAACACCAGGGCTCAGCTTCTGTAGTAGCTGTACTACAGCCATGCATCCTGTTTTAGGAACGCATTTCTGAAGTGCATAAGATATGTGATATTAATCCTACATATCTGAATATTTCTTTACATTTTTTTCATAGCATTTTCGTGTTTATAGTGCTTAATCCTTACAAGAACCCTATAGAGTAGGTTGAATTACAGGAAGTAATCCTATAGATGAGGACCCTAGATTTGCTGCATAGAAGGCTACGACAGAAGTTATTAATAGAGTTCTTTGTGTTGCTCTGATTGATCATTGCCTTCTAATAATAAAGCATAGCTACCATGTTCAAGGGTGTATTATTTGCCAAGAGATTTATACAGTAGTACATCATTTAATAATGAGACTTGCACTGAGAAACTCGTTAGGTGATTTTGTTTTGCAAATACCATAGTGTACTTACATAAGGCAACATAGAAGACTAGAAGACTATGGAGTCACTTTCCAGTGTAATTTTCCACACTATCATATATCGTCGACTGAAACATTATGTGGTGTGTGACCATATGTATGTATGTATGTATGTATGTGTGTGTGTGTGTATATATATATATATATATATATATATTTGCTTTAATCATTTTAGGAAATAGAAATCCTGGTTTTGCTGATTACTCTGCTATTCTAAATTAAAATTTCTTTGTTTGCAAAATGATTGTGGGGATTAAATGAAAGTCATATGTAAAACATATCAGTAATTACTCGATATTACTGGTAATTTGTGTTTTCCTTATTAAATGAGACTCAGAGAGATTAAACAACTTGGTCAAGTGGAGAAGGTACCAGAATTTAGTCCTGATTGGCCTCAAAGGGTGTGTACTCTTTTATGTACAGTGATGCCTTTTTGAAACTTACTTTCTGAGCATTCCATTATATAGTGGTCGTTTTTTCCACAATCTCTTTGTCCTCTTTGCGTATTTGCTTCTTAATCTCTGTAAGAATACCATTTAGCTCTTCTACCTTGAGGAGCACTTCCTTCGTGTTCAGGCACGCAGTCAGATATATGTTGCTGATGTTCAAGACGATGACCAGCAGCCCTTGACATTTTAAACTTTTTGTGTGTAGGACTATTGTTTCATTATGCTGTCTCGTTTTTACTACATACTACCCAATTTTCCTTTAAAAAGTCTGTGGATTCATTATTTTCCTCCCTTTTTAATTCCCAAGATTACTCCATTTCAGGGTTTTACAATGCTTAACTCTTGAATTGAAGCAGTGTCTTTTAGCTGGTCACTTTAGTCCAGTGGTTTTCAAAAGTAGTGTAACAGAAAAAGCAGTAGAAGGGCTTTAGTGGGAGTGGGGGCAGGGCTGTAGGACGTGTTAGATTTTTGTTCCCTTCCCCCTTATTGTCCTACAGAACCTATAGAACACAATTTGCTTTAGTTTCTCCTGCGTGTGGCTTCTGATTTTATTTTGCTAACACATCACTTAAATTATGTTATTGTTTTTTGGGGGACAGAGAATTAGGAATGAACTTTTCTATTTATTCGAGGCGTCCCTTACTTTATCCCAGTCTTAACTCTCAGCCTTCTGTTAATGTTCTTCAAGGTGAATTTGTTTTCATACAATTTCCATGTTGTTCTTTATTTAGGTTGCAGGTTCTGGGTACTTCCAACTTTGCCTTTGTTCATACTTTTCCTTTAGAAAAGTTTGTGTTATTTTTTGACTGTAATCTGTTTTACTCTTCCTTCAAGGCCTGTTTCATAAAGTATCCTCTTTTTTTGAGAAAGGGTCTCACAGTGTAGTTCAGGCTGGCCTTGAAGTCATTAAGCAGCCCAGGCAGCCCTTAAACTCTTGACAGTCCTGCCTCAGCTTCCTGAGTACTGGCCTTACAGGTGGATGCCATCATACCTGGCTCTCAGAGTACAGTATGGGGGTGGGGGTGGACCCGGTCTCACTGTGCAGTTCAGACCGGCCTTGAACTCACTGTGTAGCCTAGCCTCACCTTAAACTTACAGTGATCCTCCTGCCTCAGCTTTCCAACTGCTGGAATTAATAGGTGTGCACCATCACACTGGCTGAGTGCCGTACTTCTGGCCTGAAGTGTTTCTTTGTATTTTTATTATGATACTCATTTAATTATATGTCATCTTTGTAATTTTTTTTTTTTTACAAAATTTTAGCCAGAGAAAAGATAGTGAGGACTAATTTAATGAATAATAAATCATCAACCAGCTTTAAGAGAAAAATATCACCAATACATTGAAACCCCCTGTGTATATCTCTTTCAGTTGTCCAAAGGGTGATTAGTGTTCTGAACTGGATATTTGTGTTTCCTATTCATGTCTTTATATTTTTAGTATGTTTGTTTACACGTATATATCCATAACACATGCATATACGCATGTAGTGTTAGGCTTGGCTTTGTCAGTGACTGAAATTTGGTTCTTTGAATATCATTCTCTTGAAGTTGGAGATTCCAGTGTGCAGCTAAGTTTAAGAATCATAACTTAGAGTTCAAGATAATCTGTAAAGCACCTTTTATTCCTATATTTACAATTTGTTTTCCTTAACTAGGGTTATGTAAGCAGGCAGGCAGTGTGGTCATCTTTGTCACTGACTTGAGGTACCAGAATGACTTTTGGTTCCTCAGATTTCCTTAACAGGTTTGTCACAGGAGTCTTAGAACTATAACTCACATTGTTGGAGGATATGTAGTTTTATACAGTACTTGTCAAAGAGAGGGACTGAATATCGTTGCATCAGGGAGAAATATTTTACCAGATGGGTCTTCTTCCCTAACTAGATTACAAGATTAATAGTTACTTAAAATTTTCTGATCACAGTGTAACTTGAAGAAAAATTGATGTGGAACCATGCAAACACTGGATGGATAATAAGTGAGTGAGTTATCTAACCATATTCTCAAGTCACAGGGGTGAGTTTTTGGATTTAAGTTATAGTTAGATTCTGTGGTAATTTAAAAAAATATGAACAGGTAGTTTGGGGGAAGTATTGTTGAAGACTGAAGTTAAAAATTTTGGGGTTTCAAAATACATTCACGCAAATGAAAAGTGGAGGTAAGAAAACAATTAGCAGAGCAAATGTATTTATGAGTAGATGGATTATCAGTTGGAAGACAGGTTATTATAGCTGAAAAAGTAAATGTACAAGGATGGGGATACAGGAGGGTACAGTGGAAAGTATTCATGTATCCCTTAACATGAAGAGCCCTTCTGAGCCTACAGCATATGTACCCTAGGCCAAGAGTTAGAAATGGAGATAGATGACAAAACTCTTTTAACTCTTAGGAGTTGAGTTAATTGGAAATAGAACTTTTAGAAAACAAATCACCTAGACTGCAGCCTTAGGGAAGAGGGCCTAGGGGAAGTTTCCTATTTTATTTTTGTGGTGCTGGGATTGAATCCATGGCCTTACACGTGCTGAGCATGTGCCTGACCAACTGGCTACGCCCAGAGCCTGAAATTTTCCACTGTAGAGGCAGGTCAGTGAATAAAATGTCCAGAGTATCTAAGAGGAAAAGAGCCCAGCAAATAGGAATACTGTATCTCTTTGACAGCCTGTTGCTAAAACATATGCTGCCTTTCCTTCAGGTTTTCTTGAGTAACATAGGATGGTGTGAACTCCATTAGAGTTGGGGTAAGCCCTGCAGGTGGTAATGGTCAGTTGATGTTGACTCTGTCTTCTTGGAGAGAGGGAATGTGGCAGTGAAATCTGTTGCAGTTTGAGGTGAACAGACTTGAGATCACGTTAAGGAAACAGAAACCAGTCGTTTTATTTATTTATTTATTGAGTTAGTTACTTAGTCAGTTAGTTGTCTTTTTGAGACAGGGTCTCACTATGCAGTTCGGGCTGGTCTTGAGTTCACTTTGTAGCCTAGGCTGGTCTTGAACTCACAATGATCCTCCTGTCTCAGCCTCCCGAGTGTTGGGATTACAGGCATGTGCCAACATGCCTAGTTTACCCATCATGTTAATAAGTGTGGTCATCCCTTTCACTGACTTGAGGTACCAGAATGACTTTTGGTTCTTCAGATTTCCTTAACAGGTTTGTCACAAAAGTCTTCAGAACTATGTAACTCAGGTTGTTGGACAATATGTAGTTCTATACAGTACTTGTCAAAGAGTGGACTGAAGAAGTCACTAGCTGATTTTAGGCTATCCATTGTTCTTTAAGGGGATGAAATGTAGAATGTACAAACACTGAATAATTTGTTGGAAATATAAAGGAAGACGTAATTCTACCTATCACAAGCTGGGTTGAAATTTGCTTTTCTTATGTTTATTCTATGAAGTTTTAATAGTAAAAGGTTTAAATTGAACACTGTTTTTTGTTTGAATTGTAAGAAAAAATATGAGTGCTTAGAATTTATGGAGAATTTCAATTTTCTGGTTTCATAGAAGTCTGTGTTGAACTAAAGGCACCGTCATTCAGACCATCATACGTTAGTGGATTTCAAAATATACCTTTTTTGATGTTGCTTCTGAGAGTCAGTATCTATATGAAATATAAGTTTTGTTAAGGTGTACCATGTATTCTGATTTTTCTATATCCTATTTTGTTTACTTTCACTAAAAATTATGATCATGATCCTCCAAATTATTTTCATTATTTTCCCAATTATGTAAATACTTGTGTATCAAAGTACATTAATTTGGGCTGTGATCATTAATTAATGGGCTGTGATCTGGGATTTGAAAAGCGTTGGTGTATCTTTTAGGGAAGTCAGGAAACACTCACTTTTGTTTTCACCCTCATGTGAAGTAAAGGTGGTGACATTGCTGAAGGACTCCAGAGTGGTATTTATGTAATAACTTATATACTCAGTAAAGGTGCTCTTCTAAGACTAGAAGGGGAAGAAGTAAAGATGGAAGAAACTAGTATTTAAAAACTACTATATTTGGAACAATTTACATATATCCCAATTAAAGTATGGTAAGATGCAAAAGGATTATCTGTGATGTCTGACAGTTTACAGAGGAAAACATACTGTGTAAAAGTTGTGGTGAGACGCACGCTTATTTGCCTTTTTGTGTATGTAGACTGACCCTATGCATTGGAAACATCCACTATAATTATAATGACCTCATTTCTGACTCCCCAGCAGCTCCACCCTGTCTGGTCTTTACAATTTTCTTTTAAAGAGAAAGTTGATGCCATCTGATAGAAACTGATGCCATCTGATAGAAACATTTTAGTTTAGCCCTCAGCTTGTTTTTTGTTGCGATTTTATTTGAATTGTCTCGTGTATATTAGAACTATTCTAATTTCAAGAAGCCTTTAGCTCTTAGAAAAAAGGCTTTATATTTAAAAAGTTTTACCATTATTTTGCTCTTTATAATTTTGGAGATAACTCTTTCTCAGATGGCAAGGGGATCAAGAGATGGACGGAGGGGGAGATAAGGGAGGGAAAGGGATGAAAGAGGAATTAAGCTGTGTCAGGTACACGTTATCAACTCCACAGAAAGAGCACAAACATGATGTACTGCAAATGTTCTGATACAAAATTTAAGAAGATGTTCTACTGTAATTATTTTCTATGTAGTCTCAAGTTGAATAAATGAAAGTAGCAAATGTGTAAAAAGACATATATAAATATATAAAGAAAGCAAGTTTTATTTTTATATGCTATGATGCTAAAATTCAGATCACCCTGAATTTCTCAAAGTACATCAAAGGATATAACTTGCAACATGACTTCACAGAAAAATGAAAATTACCAGAAGCTGTTACCATGATAATTAGTACAGGTAGTTTGTATTGGGTCTTGAATTAGTCTATAGATTTACGATACCAGATATCTTAGTAAAGAGGTGAGTTGAGTAAATTTTTCAGATATTTCTTTTTCCATTTGTACTTTGATACACAAGTATTTACATAATTGGGAAAACTGTTGAGCATTTACAAATGGGGTAGTTTCTGCATTCAAAGTATAGTGTATCTTTGTCCAGCTTGCCTGTTCATTTTTAGGATTTTTGGTTTTCTGAAACTATAGGACCTGGAGTCCTGTAATTAGAAAGGGATGGAAATGAAGCTTCCTTTTGTAGTTCAGGTGAACTTCTGTATATTGGAGGAAAATTTAAATGGAAGATAACAGGCAGCTAATTTCCTTGACTGTCTCTGTAGCTGCGTAGTCTATCTGTTGGGTTGCTCATTCTGTTTATTTTGAACACTGGCTTTCTTAGTAATCACTGCTCGTGGCAGAAATTGACTGCCAGCCTTAGGCTTGTTGGTTTGCTCATTCATACATTCAATATTCTTTAATTTACTGCCTTCCAAATTTAGATGCTGAGTGCACTAGTAAATGAAACAGGTGGGATTATTGTCCTCATTGAACATGTAGTCTAGTTGGAACTTGAGCTATGGTAGAAATAGTATGTATTGATAAGGGAAAAATAATGGGACATACCTAATAAAGTAGTTGGAGGAGGCTTCTCTGAGAAGATATTTAAGGTGCAACATGATGCTGAGAAATTATCCGTGTGAGTAGCTGGAGAAAAGTATTCTGAGCAGGAGGAGAGACCATGAGAAGGCCTCAGGGGGAAAGAATTTAGCATGCAGGAGGAATTGAAATGAGGCCATTGTGACTGAGTTGTAGAATGAGATAAAGTAGCTAGAGATGAAGTCAGAGAGATGAGCAGAGATTCAATGATAGGCAATGGAAAAGAATTTGGATTTAAGTCAGAATGCCATGGGCTGTCATTAAAGATTTGTAAGCAGAATTTCAAGTGATTTATATTTTTAAAAGGTCATTCTTGTTGTGTTGGGCAGAGTAGGTTGTAGAGGGTTAAGAATAAAAAGGAAACAGGAAGCTGTTGCAGTACTTCATTGTTAGAGACGGTGGAGAAGTAGGCGAATTTAAGTTTAGTTAGAAATGATGGACTTGATGATATACTAAACGTAAGAAATGCAGAACGATCAATCCTGGCTACCATGCCTTAGGTTTGAGCAACTTGGGGGTTGGGGAAAAACTAAAAGAGAAACAGGTTTGGGTATCTATAGCCTCTCTTGGAATTACACACTCCCAAGAAAATGAATTTTAGTGGCCCAAAATGTAGTACTAGGTGGTTGTTCCCTTAGAGGAAGAAGTGGGTAGGGAGGAAATCATAGGCACTGGTTTCTTTTTTTAACCTCTTGCAGTCACCAGGTTAAAGAATGGGAATATACCTAATCTTTGTAACCCATTTTGTTGTTGTTGTTGTCAAAGAAAATTTTTTTTAAAAGACAATTTTTATGATGCAGTATAATTTATTTTTATATTGGGGATTGAACCCAGAAACTTGTCACTGAGCTGCATTCCTATCCACCCTCCCACTTTTTTTTTCTTTTGAGACAAGGTCTCACCAAGTGTCTAAATTTCCAGGCTGGGCTTGAACCTGTGGTCACTCTACCTAAGCCTCCCAGAGTGCTGGGATTACGGGTGTGCACAACCACATCGCTCTTTATATTGCAATAGAAAACACCAATAACAACTGTGTGGCATGGCAAGTGGTTATAAGGCAGATCACCTTTGTCATCACTATACTCAGGTTGAGGAATAGAACTTTGGCACACTCACTAGGAGCCTCTTTCCTTCACAGAAGCTTTTCACAAGGCTGACTATTATCCTGATGTTTGTACCAGTAGCTGAGATGTGCATTGTTAGCCTTGCTGATTAAAAAGGATTTTTGATATAAATTGTCACCTAAATTTTACATTGGTCATGCACCTTTTATTTTCTTTTTCTAGTTTAAGAACCTAGGTTGTTTGAATTGTTCCTCAAAATCTCCATTTTGCTGACTGATTGCTGAAGATCTAGCTCAGTGTATTCCTTTGTCTTCTGTATTTCCTGCAAATGGGCAGCTGAATCCAGAGATGGACCAGACTCAAGTTTAGTCCATCCGGCACTGTTATAGGTGACGTTTCACAAAGCAGTAGGGATCTCTTAATGTCTAATTGATTTTTTTGGTAAAGTTAACAGCTGTTAATGGTTAGCAGTATTTCTGTAATTCTTTAGATGTTGCAAAAAGGCCAAATTTTAAGTGGTTCATTTTGTTTTCACTTATTAATTGGGATTTTTTATACTTTCTGTCTGGTTATCTACCCAGTGGTAGCATTTATAAAGGAAAGACAGGACAAATGCTTGTATTTTCCCCACTATTTACCAATTTTCAACATGACAAATGAGCTCTATCTCTTCCTGTAAAGGGAACCATTTTTTCTTTGTTTCAGTTTTGAGCTGATGGCTTTAAACATACTTGATGGATTTCAATTCATTGCAGTTATTGTCATTGAAATTCAATTTGTCCTGTTTTGGTCAGTGAAAATTTTTTTAGGAGAGAACGCAACCCTACTGGACTTGGATAGCTTCCTTACTGAATGCTTTGATAAAATAGTCAGGGCTCACCTTGTGCATTTCCAGTTACAGATCTGGGACCAGTCATTTCTCCAAGAAGCGTTAGTTTCTTTTAATGAGAAGTGGTATTTCAAGATCCCAACCTGGGCCCTAATACCTTATTATTTTTAATAGCTTTTACTTCATAAAAGAACTGAGTAATACTTTTTTTGTGATCAATCTTACATTCTTATGTCTGGTGGCATGAGCAACTTCATTGAAGATAACAGTATGTAATGTAGCAACTGTTGTTAAATCCTGTCATTTTGTTTTCAGGTCATGTATTGTTTTTGTGGTTTTTGTGTTGTTTTGATTTTATCTTCATTGCTATTTTGTTAGTGTTTTTAATTTTTAAAGTAAAAAAGTAATTTTTTCATTCTGTCAAAAATGGCACTATTACTTACACATATATTTCCTAATTTGAATTAGAAATTGGGTGTGTACAAACTCAAATTATGTAGTAGATTATTTAGAGTGGACTTTTAGTTCCGTTTTCTCTCTTGTACTTACTCTGATTACCCTTTAACCCATTATTAACCTAATAAGAAGCATTAGTACCTAATACTTCTTTCTCATATTTGTGTTTTAGGTGACCTCGGTGTGTTCTTAAAAGAAAAGAATATAGAAAATAAAACTATACCAGACAACATCACTGTTGATGAGGTCAGATTTGAGGCCTTGTTTTTTTTTTAAAGACTCTAGGTGTTATTTTTTAGGTAGATCTTTCAGTCTGCCTTGTCTTTTACACATTACAGTGTATCTGTGTATAAACAAAGAAAAGGCAATTTAAAACTGCTTTATAAATCCACTCCAACGTGTAGTATAGTGAATTGTGAAATGAAACAATCCAGATATCAAGTTATTCCCTTCTAGTTTTGATATTAGCATTTCTTGTGGTTTGAATAAAATGAGGTATTTAGCTCAGTAACACAGTTGCTAATTTGCGTTTGTCAGTGTGTCACATAACTATATAATTTTTGTGTGCTTACTATGTTAAAGAATGTTTGATTATACCTATAAGTTGATATGTGAATTATTCTGTCATCTTGCAATCAAATAGCAACAGTGACCATTCTTTCAATAACGCTATATTAAAAATTTTTTATTAGCAAAATTGGGATGATAAAAGTTGGAGGGAAATGATTGCTGGACCTAGAGTAAAGTTAAGCAACGGAATTCCATAAAACTCCAGTAGAAATGAAAAATAAACAATTATTGAGAAGAAAGAGGGTTTTTTTGATAATTTAATTTTCCTGGCAGATTAACTTTTCTGTTCATGTGTTTACTTCTCATTATATATCCCTGCCTGTTTAAAATTTACCGAGGATAATTCAGCCCCTAGGCCAATGCTAGAACGCAGGACAACTCCCCATTGACCCCAGCATTTGAGTAGGCAGTTTTGATGAATGTTTAAAAAGAAAACAACCCTCATGTGATGTTTAGGAGATTGGCAAAATAGTAATATAGTGAAACCTTTAAAGATATTTAGCATTATTAGAAGTAGAGTATATTATGTGACAGATTTTCCGACTAAGTGGAGTAAACTACTCTAATCATTATTCTTCAACATATACAAAAATACTTTCAACAGAATAGTTTTGAGGGAAATCATTCCACAGTGAAGACACATGACCCTGACTTCTGCGACTTGGCATTTATATGCTTTCTTGATTTAGTTACATATTCAGTGAAGTGCAATGCTTTATGTGTGTTTGAAATGTTTTTTGCTGCATGTGGCTTCTTTTTCCTCTTAAATGTAATTTCGTCTTTTTCTTCTACTGTTACATCATTTTTTGTTGCTATGCCCTCTATAAACTACTACTTACCTTAGAAATAATTACTCAATCTGACATAAGTCCATCCCATTAAGTACCGTGCATACTCTAGTTTTTGCTTACTAGAGGCCTTTTTTGTTTAGGTTCATAATTACATAGTGAAAATTGTCTTTTGACTAAGAACATTATTATTCAGTAAAGAAAGAGAGAAGAAATTATGTTAAATATTCCTGTTGGTTTGTTTCCTTTTTTTACCCCCTAAGTGGGGCTGAGGGTTGAACCCAGGGCCTTGTCAAAACCATTTCTAAAATTCAATTTGTGTACTTTTTTTTTTAACAGCACGATTTTACTTTTATTTATTTATTTATTTATTTATGATTTTACTTTTAAAACCCCACAAAATTCCCAAGTCAAAAAAAAGAATCTGCCACTTTGAAGCATTACGTGGATAGGATTTAGGGTATTTCCAAAGCTAATTGAAATGTAAGAGTATTTATACCTGTACATATAGAACAGTATTATACTTTTGCAACTTATATGTAATTTTCTTTGAGTATTTAGGCACTTTGTCAATCTTATAATCATTTTTCCTATAAGATTAGGATATTAAAATTTTATTTTCATTTTTAAAAAAGAAAAAACCAAGTGAAAATACTCCCAACTTAAAACACTAAAAATTATGTTTTAAAAAAACACCGAAATCATGAACTGTTTCTCTCTTCTCTGTAATGAACAACTGAAATACTGAGAAGTGATTTCCTATGTGTTGTTGGCTGTGTAAGCCTCTAGCACAAAGAAGTCAAGCAAAATAATGTCTGTTTGTTCAGACAGCTGGAAGCGGCCACTACCCAATGCTCCCCCAGTTCTGCTCTGAGAACCTATAAAAATTTATTGGAAGTCAGAGAATAGAACTCATTACATAAGAAGAATGTTTTAGTATTAGAGTTTAAACTTTTTTTGTTGTTACAGTTTTATTAATGTATTGGGGTATTGCAATTAACTATTATTTTGCTAGGTATAGAGAGTTAAATATGGGGAGTTGTGAGGGTATACAGACTAAATCTTCATATTTATTATGCAAAACTTGAGGTTTGTGGAAGTAATGAGGAAAAGTATACGTATATGAGTGAATACAGTTTTTAAGTATGGGTAGTATCTTTGGTACAAATCATGGTGGCTTATTCACGTGATAGGTCCATGGGTAGACTTTGATTAAGTTTTTTATAGATGTGTCCTCTTTTTCTTTTTTTTTAAATCAAGTAAGGACTTTGTTGTCCTTTTAGTTCTTAAATCTAGGTATGGTTACATGTTTAAAAATCTTTATAATGAATCAGATTAAAACTCATAAGCCTTATAGGTCTACGTATTTCTTAAAATATTTAAAATTTTTATTTTAACAGAATATGAATATGTTGTAACATTTTCAGTTTGTTTTGCCTATAATTTCTGGTCTTGTGATTTTAAAAAAATTTTGTATATCATGTTTGAAGTACATTATGATTATATTTATCATGGGGAGCACATGTACAAAACATATCTTAACTCTTATTATGTGTCCTTCCCTCCCCTGCTATCCCTTTCCCCTTCTTCTATGTCTTAATCTTCCCTTTTGTCAAAGATCTATTTCCCTGTTTATGATTATCTACCTTTTATTTTATTCTTTATACTCGGGGTGACTTTTCTTTTTCTTTCTCTTTTTTGAGACAGGGTCTCACTGTGCAGTTCAGGCTGGCCTTGGACTCACTTTGTAGCCCAAGCTGGCCTCAAACTTGTAGTGATCCTCCTGCCTTAGCCACCCAAGTCCTGGGATTACAGGTGTACACCACCATGTCTGGCCTTCTTCAGGTGATTTATGTTTTTTGGAAATTAATTATTAAGAAAGTGACTGTAGTAACATATCTGTAGGGATAGAGAATATGCTACAATGTTTGTTAACTTTGAATACGTTTGTTACAAGAAATAAAAATGAGTAATAGCACTTTCTAGTTGATAGTAAGTGGAAAAAATTCATAGGAAACAGAAATGAGAGTCCAGAGGTGAAGGAAGGAGAAACATCTCTTTCCTTTAAATTTCTTTGCCAGGAAATTGTAGAGTACTTTTGGGCAAAGGGCCCAACTTCAGAGGAAATGGTAAGATAGAGCTGAAAAACAAGACTTGCATTTAATTTAAGAAAATCTTCTATTACAAAGCATCTGTTTTCTTAGGTAGTTTTGGCTAGGTATTATGATGATAATTGATTAAACCTCCATACATTTAATACCATTTTATAAAAAAAATATACTATACAATCACCAAATCACATCTACTTTACTATTAAAACAGTGATACAAAGTGGAGTGATTAAGAGCTAGTATGTAAGAGTCAGGTACATTTTGGTTCTAAACACAGCTATACCATTTATTGCATTGCAATGGTGGGGAAGTTTTTTTTTTAACTTTTGTAAGTCTCAGTATTCTTAGAAATCATGGATACTTTCTTTAGGTTTTGGGAAAATTAAATGAAATGTTGATTGTAAAGCATTTATCTCTGAAGACAGTTTCCAAAGCATGTAAAAGGATATATGTCTTGGGGTCAGAGATATAGCTCAGTGCCATAGCACCTGTCTGGCAAGCTCAGGATACCGAGTTCTGTTTGCAGTACCAAAACAAACAAAAATATATGTCTAGCATTGTCAGACATCTCTTGAAGGAACATAGTTTTTTAAGGGTATAAAAAGATAGGTTTCTGTTGAAAAATATGTACTAGTTGAAAATTTTAATTTAAAAGTCTAAAATATTTGAAAGTTTTAAAAAATTTAAAAGTGTAAAAAATTTAAAAGTTTAAACCTAAACATTTTATAAATATTTATAAAAATAAAATGTATAACTTTTCTAAAGCAAGTGAGCAGAAAATAATGATCCTTGAATTTTATTAATTTGAGGTAAAAATATACTTCCTGTGATTGATGTGGAAAGATGTTTGATTTTGTGGATTCAGAGTCAGACTCATTAGTGTGTGTAACTCAGAAGATGTTCATTGTTTAAGGCAAACTTTATTTTTAATATGGCACTGGGAATTGAACACAGGGCCTTGCATATGATGGGCTTTAACATTTAGCTCTATAAACCCCAAAACCCAAACTTTGAGACTTTTGTATTCTGTTAATGATACTATACTACATGAAAATCTTTCATGTTTTAAATGTCTGACTTTGCTAACAGTATTCAAGGTGAAACTGTTAGGATTGAAGAGAAGGATTTAATTTTAGATGGTGTACCACATATAAGATGAAGCAAAGTGCAGAGTGTATAGCACTAATAACTATTATGACTTACTAAATAGTTATGTAGGCTTTAGCATCTTGCTAAATAGCTACTGCAATACAGCTGCTAATTGCAAAGGCTTTAGTGACCACACTGTTAGTAACTAGCACTACTGCTGGAAATCTACCAGAAGAAAGATTTGAAAATTATGGAGCTGTAGGGGCTGGGGATATAGCTCAGTGGAAAGTGTCTGCCTAGCAAGTGGAAGGTCCTGAGTTCAATCCCTGGTACCGCAAAAAAAAAAAAAAAAAAAAAAATTGCTTCTGAAATCAGAAGAAAAAATGAATTTGTTCTCACAGAAGTTTTTTCTCTTCTTTTAGGTTTACCAAGTATTTTCTCTTCTCCATTATTATTTTTCTGAAAGACCTAAGGGCATATCACAATTATCCTTGATTAGAGAGCTAGAGCTGGTTGTGTAGAAAGCCTTCTTTATGTATGTTCAAAGTCTTTAACCAGAACAAACAATCCCAATAAAAAACAGCCAAAGGACTTAAATAGACATTTCTCTAAAGAAGATATACAAGTGACCAACAGACACATGAAAATATACTCAATATCGTTATTAGTCCATGAGATGTTACATACTCGTAATCATGGTTATGATTTTTAAAAAAGCAAAAAAACAGAACCAGAAAATAAAATGTGTTGCTCAGGATATGGAAGAATGGAACTTAATGCATTGCTAATGGAAGCCATTGTGGGAAATAGTGTGGGGATTCCTCAAAAAATTAAACATAGAATTACCATAGGATCTAGTAATTCTACTTTTGGGTATATACCTAAAACAACTGAAAGCAGGAACCTGCAGAGATATCTGTATGCCAGTGTTCATAATGTGCATGCCAGCCAAAAAGTGGAAGAAACCCATCTATTCGTCAGTAGATGAATGGATAAGCAAAATGATATGCCAACTTTATTGTTAAGAAACACCTAGGAGATTAATGAAGCACGCTTCTGGGTGTCTGGGTGGGTCCTTGAGGTGAGGCTTGAGTACTGTATATGGACCCTGCCCATTTTTTTCTGCACTGCTCTCCTGTTCTGCCTCCCTGAGCAGTTTTGCTCCACCACGTACTTCTGGCATGAGGTTTCTACCTAGTAGACTACTGACTATGTACAGAATCTGCTGAAACCATGAGTTAAATTAAACCTTTTGTCCTTTGAATCGTTTGTATATTAGGTATTGCATCTCAGTGATGGGAAAGCTGATTAATACAGTAGTATATACATACAGTTGAATATTGTGAGCCTTGAAGGAGTAAAATAATGATGTATGTTACAGCAAGGGTGAATCTTGAAAACGGTATGCTATTTTTTTTTTTTTTTTTTTTTTTTGCGGTACTGGGGATCGAACTCAGGACCCTACGCTTGCTAGGCAAGCGCTTATTCCACTGAGCTATATCCCCAGCCTGAAAACGGTATGCTAAATGAAATAAGCTGGACACAAAAAGGGAAATATAGTTTGATTGCACTAAAATAGTCAAATTCATAGAGATAGAAAATAGAAAGGAATGGTGATTATCAGGGATCTAAAGGAAGAGGGTTTGGAAAGCTGTTGTTTACTAAGAGTTTTGGTTTGCCATGATACAAGAAAAACACTCTTCATAGACTTCTGATACCAAACATGTAGGGTTTTTTTTTTTTTTTTCCTGCTGCACCAACTGTTTCTCCAACTCTGGATACTGTCTGGGTGTCCTAAAGTGTAATTCAGTTCTGACCCTAACTAGTAGTTAGTCTCAGGCCTCACAGATTAAGGGCTCAGTTGGATAGTACTACCACCACTTTATATGGCAGCTGCAACAAGTCCCAGGCCTCTGGTACTTCTGACTGACTTGACTATAAATCAGGGTTGGTAATTTGCTACAATCGTTGGTAGAACTCAGTGAAACACCTTACTTACTATCAGTTTATTATTAAGGATACAGTAGTCCCTTATTACCTGCAATGAACATGTTCCAATATCCCTGTAAATACCTGAAACAACAGATAGTATTGAACCCTATATGTATTATTTTTCCCTACACATACATGCCTGTGATAAAGTTTAATTTATAAATTTGGCATAATGAGAGAATAAACCGATAATAAAAAATAGAACAGTCATAACAAAATAATATGAAAGTTCCTGCTTTAGGGACATTATAAGTAAAAAGAGGTTTCTTGAGCACACGCACTGTGATATGTGTATCATTCTGACAACTACTGAGTGTCAGCTGGGTAGTGTATACACTGTGAATACACTGGGTGAAGGATATTCACATCCTTGGCAAGTCAGCAGTGTGTGCAATTTGGAACTTATGAATTGTTTTATTTCTGGAATTTTCTGCTTGATATTTTTGTACTGTGGTTGACTACAAGTAACTGAAACATGGATAATTGAAACCAAGGAAAGAGAAACCACAGATACTGAGGGTGTGGAGCCTAACTGCTCTATACAGCTGAACAATCCGCTGGAAAGGTACACAGCGTGTCTTAGCAGACTCGTAACAGAGTGAAAGTGCTTCATCCTCCTAGCTGTGGACTTGAAATCATTCACTATTGATTATTAAGTCAATGTAGAGCCCCTCTCCTCTCCCTGAAGCTGGGGTGGTTATAGGTGGAGCTAAAAGCTCAACCCCCTAATTACAGTGATTTTATCAGTCCTGTCTCTATATTTGATTCACAATAAAAACCCTCAGCTGAGCCATAGCACGAGCTTGCTGCCTTTTATAATATGGCAGTAGTTCTACTTTAAATTTTTTGAAGAACCTCCATAATGTTTTCCGTAATGCTTGTATAGGACCAATTTACATTCCCACCAAAAGTATGTAAGCGTTCCTTTTTCTGAACATTTTCCCTAGCACTTGTCCTTTACATAATGGCCATTGTAACTGGAAAAAGGGAGTATTTCCTTGTGGTTTTGATTTGCATTTCCCTAATGATTACTAGGGCATTTTTTTCATATGCCTGTTAGCGATACATATGTCTTCTTTTGAGAAATGTCTGTTTACGTCTTTTGCCTTATTTTAAATCAGATTATTATTATTTTGCTGTTGAGTGCTTGGAATTCCTTATATATTCTGGCTATTAACCCCTTGTCAGATGTATAGTTTGCAGATATTTTGTCCCATTCGGTAATGCTGTCTCCTGACTTTGCTATTTCCTTTGCTTTCCTAAAACCTTTCAGTGTAATGTACTCCCATCTGTCTGTTTTTGCCTTGTTGTCTTCTGCACTTACGGGGTCTTTTCCAACAATGTCCTGAAGCATTTCCCTTGTTTTTTTTCCTAGTAGTTTCATAGTTTTGGGCATTACACCTAAGTCTTTAATTCATTTTGAGTTGATTTTTGTATATAATGAGAAAGAGAGGTTTCGCGTCATTATTCTGCATGTGAATAAAAATTTTTCCTAGCACCATTTACTGGAAAGATGGTCCTTTTTCTGTTTTGTTTTTTTGGTACCTTTATTGAAAATTGGCTTGTGCTGTCCATGTATGTTTACTTCTAGTTTCTCTTTTGTTCCATTGGCCTATGCCCCTCTCATTGGGGATTGAAACTTGCACTGAGCTATATCTCTAGTACTTTTAAGATTTTTTATTTTTGAGACAAGGTCTTGCTTTCCCGCATTTCTGTTGTATCCTTGGTCTAGGTTGGGTATGGGATAATGCTAGCCTTTTAGAATGTGTTTGGAAGAATTTCCTCCTTCTTCAGGCTTTTTTTTTTTTTTTTGGTATAATTTAAGAAGAATTGGCATTAGTACTTGTACAAATGCTTGGTACAAGACAGTGTCTTCAACAGTGGAGACACTGGATCATGATATTTTCTTTGATAGAAGACTTTTTTTTATTACTTGTCTTGGTTACTTTTTTTTTCATTGCTGAGGTAAAATACCGAACACCCAAAATGAAGTAAGGAAAGGTTTATTTAGCTTACAGTTTGTGGAGGTTTCAGTCCATATTTCGCTGGTTCTGAGGCACAGTGGTGCATGGCAGAGGGCAACAGTTCATGGCGGCAGTACACAGCAAAAACAAGAGCAAAAAGGAGGAATGGCGGCAAGCAGCCTCTTTCTCTCCCTTACGTATACAAATTATCCGCCCTAGGACAGGTATAGCTCTCACACCCATAATCCCAACATTGGATCATGGATCAGTCATAAACTCTAAAAGCTATCCCATAACTGCGTGAGGATTTAGGGGGACAAGCAGACACAAACCATAACATTACTGTTGTAATCTCATTACTTATTTCTGTGTGCAGGTTTCCTCTTTCTTCATGATTCAATTTTGAGAAAGTATATTTGTCCACTTCTAAGCTACTAAATTTTTTGTGTATAGTTGTTTTTAATCTCTAAGAACCTTTGTATATCTGTGTTGTCAGTGATAATATTTTTTGTCACTGATCTATTTGAATCTGCTTTCTCTTTTGTTTAGCCTAAGTATTACAGATTTTGATTATCTTTTTGAAGAACCAGTTCTTTGTTTTATTGATCTTTTCATTTTTTAAAGTTTTTGTTTATTTCTGGTCTGTTCTTTCTTCTTTCTTTTTGTCAGTTTTGGGTTTGGTTTATTCTTGTAGTTCTTTGAGATGTATCCTTGAATTGTTTAGTTGAGTTTGTTCTGCCTTTCTTAACATAGGCCCTGATAGCTATAAATGTTCTTCTTTAAACAGCTTTTGCTGTATCTCATAGATACTTTAAAATTTGTTTTTGATTTTATTTGTTTGAAGAAATTTTAAAATTTCCTTCTCAGTTTCATCCTTTATCCATTGGTTGTTCAAGACTAAGGTGTTTAATATTCATATGTTTGTATAATTTTGAAAGTTTCTTGTTATTGATTTCTAATTTTATTACATTATGGTTGGAAAAGTTACTCAATATGATGTCAGTTTCAAAAAATTTGTTCAATGTTATGTTGTGGCTTATCATGAGAATATTCAGTGTGCTATTGAGAAGAATGTGTATTCCGCAGCTCTTAGCAGCAGTGTTCTGTAGATACTTGGTACACCCATTTGGTCTAGGGTGAAGTTAATTCTACCATTTCTTTGTTGATTTTTGGCTGGATGATCTTTCCATTGCTGAATATGGGATGTTAATGTCTCCTACTATTACAGTATTGGAATCTGACTCTCCTTTGACCTAAGTTCTATTTGATATAAGTATACGTTACTCTTGCTCTTTATTGTATTCTATTTGTATGGAATGTCTTTTTCCAGCCCTTCACTTTCAGTCAATGCATATCCCTAGAGATAAAGTGAGGTTATTCAACATGTAGTTGACTGTTTATTAAAAATTAATTCATTCTTTTAATTAGAGAATTTAATCCATTTATATTTAAGGTAATTATTAACAGGTAAGGTTTTACTATACCATTCTGTAACTTGTTTCCTAATTTTATTGTAGTTTCCTTTTTTCCTGTCCTCTTTTGTGGTTAAATGCTTTTCTCTGTTAGTTTTGATTTCTTAGTATTTTTGGTGTGTCCGTTACAGATATTTTCTTTATGGTTACCATGAGGCTTACAAAAAGAGATTATAACAAGGTGTTTTGAAATGGTTGCAAAGATAGGAAAACAAACAAAACCAAAACATACTAGTGAAAAGCTCTACCCTTGTACTCTATTTCTTCCTGTATTTTAAATTTTTTATTCTTATTTTAGATCTTTATATATTGACTTCTTCTTAACTTATTAATGTGAAGTAGATTATTACCTAGTGTCAGAATATTTTTGATCATATCTTTAAGGAAGTGGTTAACTTTGACAAGCAGAGAAAAAAGATCATGCAAGAGAGGGTAACATATAGAGCTGTGGTCTCTTTTATCTCATAGTAAAGAAATAGCTGTCAGTCTCTTCTCAAATTAGTTTTAAAATCCTCCTTTTAATTATTTTTATTCATTCAGTTTTTTAGTATATTTTTGAGTACCATCTTAATTCCCCATGCCTTATTTATTGCATCATGTACAATAACTGTATACTACCTGCTTTTTATTTTGCAGTGATTATGGTGTGTGTGTGTGTGTGTGTGTGTGTGTGTGTGTGTATTATGTGTAAGTTCAGGAGCTCTGAGGAGTTCCCTACTGTAGTTAGACTGCAGACATAAATTCCACAGTTAGTTGAAATATCTTGTATATAGTGAGAAATAATTCATTTTTCAAAATATATATTGAATTTGATATTCAGTTCAAACTTACCATTAACTTTTAAAGCCCAGATCCTCATCACCATATTTCGGGGTTGGAGGAAATGAAAGTCTCTCCTAGTTTTGCAGTTTTCCTGCTTTTCTTTTGTATTGTGAAAATCAGCTAAGTATGACATTTGGAAGGTTAGGAAGAAATCTCTTGAGGCCAGTATGTCAGCTATTAGCATAACCACTATAATGCACTTCAGAATTTTATCCCTCTGGCTCTCCCAAACCACATTTTCCTAATAACATAATTGAATGCCATTTACCTAGACTGCCTGTCATCTCATGTAATATGTTGTGGTGATTTGGAATCAAGGATGCACAAAACAAGCTAAAAGTTCATTTTGTCAATATATCTTGACTGTATAATAGTGTAGTATAGAAGAAAAAGAGAAACTATTAAATCCTGTCCTCCAGGAGCTCATGGTTTAGTGGCCATAATAGTATATTTCAAAGTAGAGATAAGGGAGTTAAAGAGGAGAAACTCCCATGATCATTTATAAGAGAACATCTACCTTAAAAGCTATGACTGATGTATAATACTCAGTGTAGGAACTGATGGAAATGGTTGAGGGTGCTTTGGTATTTACTAGCTTACAAACTCTGAGAGGTGCCATATCATACTTAGGAAAGATTTTGTTTTGCCATTTATTACATAAGTAACTGAGGAAGTCATGTAAGCTTTAGTTTTTTTAATCTACCGCTAACAATATTCTGTTAACCACCAAAAAGGTTATTATAGCAATCAAATAAGGAAGTACTTATTAAATCCTTAGTACAGTGCCATAAGAGCACATAATGTTAACTACATTCATTGTAAGCTTTTATGTATCTGTTTTTTTCCCCCACTAGATTAGGAGACTGTTGATCGACAAGTTTCTTTGCATTTACAAGCAGGTGGCTTGTTGTGTACAAATTCAGTAAGTGTACATTGAATAAATAGAGTAATTTAACTTTTTAACGCTGGTGTTATAATTGTTTTGTACTCATATTAAAGATTAAATTTAGAAATATTAACTTTCTTTTTTTCTTTGGTACCAGGAATCGAACTCAGGACCTTGTGCTTGCCAGGCAGGCACTTGTGCTATCCTCGGCTCTTAATTTTTTTAAAGGTAGTAAGGCTGTACTTCTGCTAAGCAGCAGTAAAATTCAGTCTAAGAATAAGACTGGTGAACGAATACTGTTTTTATTATTTCTGTTTGCTTTGGTCAATTTATTCAACCTATAGAAGAGACCTTTTTTCAGTATATTAAATGATTCTGTTGAATGCATTTCATAAAATAATTATTGAATTATGCAAATATATTTTAATTTTGTTACAAGATACAATTTTAAAACTTTTCCTTTGATTATAGGAATAATTAATTTTTATTTCAGAAATATTATAAAACCAATGCTTAGAGGAAAATCACCCCCTAAGTCAAACTTTGTTGCCAGGAATCCTGAAGTATTTATGTGCAACAAATACTTGAGTTTTGTTATATCTCAGGCACAGTTTGTGGTGCAGGGATGTAGCAGTGAACAAACCAGAGTGTCAGCATCTTGTGAGCGCACACATGCACACACACAGGTACATTCACATTTAAATAAAAATCAGATGGTTTAATTTTGTACACATTGTTTGGTAATCTTTTTTTCTCCCCTCTTAGTTTAGTGAACTTGTTTTATATCTGAGTTTCTACAACATGGTTTTAGTGGCTATTTGGTATCTCATTAAATGGATATTTCATACTTAATATTATATTTGAGTTATAATTTGCTTCTAGATTGTTAGTAGTAGTAGTAAATGCTACTAGTTTGTAGTTAATACCTTTCTTTCTCTCTTTCTTTCTTTTCCTTTTCTTTCTTTTTCTCTGAATGGGGATTGAACTCAGGCCCTTCACATTAAGTGACATCAAAGCCCTTTAAAATTTTTGAAATTTTGAGACAGCGGCTCTACAAGTCTCTCAAGTTGCCCAGGCTGGACTCAAATTTGTGATCATCCTTTCTGGGCCTTCCAGAGTTGTGGAATTATAGGTGTGCACCACAATACCCAGCTTGTTTCTAGTTATTTCTGAGAACAATTTAGCTTGATTTATTTCCTGGTGTTTAGTCTCTAAAAATCTTTGTATTATGGAAAACTTTAAATATAGTTCTATAAAGTAGACAGAGTGACCCTCTCCCATTCCTTTCACAAAGTTGCAGTAACTGCTAATTTCTAACCAATTTGGCATAATTTTTATTCCAGTACATGTACCTCACTATTTTGAAGTAGTCTCAGATATCATATTATCTATGAATATGTATCTCTAAATAGTAAGAATATTAAACAATTTATTACAATAATTAAAGTGTAACGCTACCTCAAAATTATAAAATATTGTAAAGAATTTGAGAAAACTGAGACTGGCCTATCCAAGATCTTCTGTCCTCCATGGAAGACTTAGAAAACTTTGTACCGAAATCTAGGAGAAACTATTAAAGAAGTTTGTACATCAGACATTATAATGTTCAATAGTGTGAGAACAGATGACTGTTATCCTTAGAGTCCATATATTACTATCAGTATAATAGGTGATCTTCCTTATTTGATGAAATAGTCAGCTAATGGCAATCTTTGTGCTGCTATGGAAAGATACTGTAGTAACTTGGTGATATATAAAGAATAGGGTTATTTGTTTCAGAACATTTATTTTCTCATAGTTTTGGAGGCTGGGAGGTCTAAGGTCAAGATACTGGCAGTTTTTGTTGTTTAGTGATGGCTGCTCTCTGTTTCCACAATGATACCTTGACATAGAGG
This sequence comes from Dinomys branickii, assembly GCA_004027595.1. NCBI lineage: Eukaryota > Metazoa > Chordata > Mammalia > Rodentia > Dinomyidae > Dinomys > Dinomys branickii. The sequence continues at coordinate 38,690 of PVLD010007845.1, read as the reverse complement.
AATGCTGTGTCCTCAAGTGACAGAAGGCTGAAGGGCAAGTGAGGTAAATGCTGTGTGAAATATCTTTTATAAAGGGCTTCATCCCAATCATCGGGAAGAAACCCTCATGACCTTATCACCTGTTAAAGGCTCCTACATTTATACCATAGCAGTAGGTTTTATTTTAAAAAGGCAATTCTGGGCTATGTCTGTCTAAGCATGTAATAAATCCTATCTCAGTTGTATGAGATAATTTGTGAGTGACTTGCTCTCCACAGGATTGCCTAGTACCTTTAAGAGTTTGTGCTCTAAAGGCACTCAAGTCAAGAATAATTGTTTTTGGACTGTGGTTAAAAACATTGTATTTATTATGAAATGTTAAAATTCACCATATGTCAAAGTTAGATGAAACTATCCTGATTATGTCTGCCTTGTCAGGAAAATAGAAAAACATAGTGTGTATATGTATGTGGTGTGTGTGTGTGCAAGCATGTATGTATTAGAGTAACTTAATGATGAGAATTTTTTTGAGCTATAAAGATCTTAAAAGCAGACAATATAAAAATATTTTAAATTAAACCATAACTGAAAAGATCAGTTTCATTTAAAACACCAGAAAGAGAAAGAGGAAATGAAGACACAATGACATAAATGTAAATCGTTTCCAGAATAAGTCAAGTGTTTTCACTTGACAGATGCAGCAGGGACACTTTTTTGGCTAAATTAAATTAGTAACATTTCAGTTGTTCTAGATGTTGAGAAAATAAGATGTGTAAATTAAGAGGAAACTAATAGGAAAATAAGAAGTGTAAACTCATTGTGTTTACTGGATTCAGTTGTGGGACCTATGACTTGTTTGTTTAAAGTGAGCCAGATTATAAACTTGGTTTGAAGCAAATTTTTGTAACTCCCAAGGAATTACGTAGTGGTGAGATTACTTTCTGGCTTACCAGTAAAGAGATTTGTTAATACAATGTTGCTTCCATCACTGTGTCATGTGCATAGCTCATCTTGAGTTACTTTTGGGTCATTCTTTTTGTTGCTGGGACGACATACTGGACATTCACAATCTAAAGGAGGAAAGCCTTCTTTTAGCTTATGTTTTCTTTGGATCCACAGTCATCTGGCTCCAAGGCAGAAACACCATGGTGGAAGGGCACGGTAGAAGAGAGCTGATGACCTCATTGTAACTAGGAATAAAGCGCAGGAGAAGAGGCAGAGGAGGGGGCCAAGGACCAGACGCAGTCCATAAAGTCATACCCCCACGACTTAGTAAGGCACACCCAGAAGTGCGTTTTACTAATCTGGATATCTCTTAAGCCAATCAAGTTATGATCATGATTAACAGTAGTACCAGACAAACAAAAGATGAGAGGATGTAGTACCACCAGACCCTTCCTAAAGGAAATGCTAAAGAGAGTTGTTTGAACTAAAAGACAGGGGGCTGGGGATATAGCTCAGTGGAATAAGTGCCTGCCTAGCAAGCGCAGGGTCCTGAGTTCAACCCCCAGTACCGCAAAAAAAAAAAAAAAAAAAAAAAATCTGAACTAAAAGACAGGGATGTTGACAAGTAAGAAGCAAACATTTACAGGTACAAAACTCACTGGTAAGTATAACTGTATAGATTCACAAAACTGTAATATTATAAACATGGTACAGAAACCATACAGATGCACTTCTATCTTTAGAATTAAGACTAAAAATAAGACAAAAATCATAATTACGTTCATATGTTATGAGATAGACAATATAAAAAGATGTGAAGTGGGACATCAAAATATGGGGAGGAATAGGGTGGAAATTTAGGGTTTTATTAGTATTTTTCTTTCTTATTATGCTTTGGTCATTGTCCAGTTTTGGTGTCAGGATAATATTGGCCTCATAAATTGAATTTGGAAATCTCTTCAGTTGTTTGGAAGAATTTGAGGAGGTTAGTGTTAATTTTTCTTTAACTGTTTGACAGAATTCCCCAATGAAGGCATCTGGTTTTGGACTTTGCTTTGTTGGAAATTTTTGGTTACTGCTTAATGTGTTTAATATTTATAGGTCTTTTCATATATTTTTCTTTGAGATTCATTCTTGGTATATTTTATGTTTCTGGAGTTTATTTCTTTTAGGTTATCCAATTTGTTGTTATATAATAGTATATAATATATAATGGTTGTTTTTTAATAGTCTAGTCATCATTTTGTTTTTGTGATATCAATTGTAATGTCCCTTATTTTATTTCTTATTTTAGTTATTTGGGTTTTCTCTTCTTTTCTTAGTCTTGCTAGTGATTTGTTAAAAGAATTTTTAAAAATACAATCCTTAGTCTATTGATATTTTTCTGATTTTGTATTTTATTTATCTTTCCTTTACTGTTTCCCTCTAATCTTTATTATTTCCTTGCTTCTGCTAATTTTATTTTGTTCCTTTTCTTCTGGTTCTTTGTGACATAAAGTTCATTTGAGATTTTGTTTTATTTTTACATGTTTACTTCTGTACTCTCCTGTTAGTACAGTGTTAGCTCTATCTCATAAACTTTGGTATGCTGTGTTTTCACTATTATTTGTCTTGAGTTTAAAAAAAAAAATTCTTGGCTATTTCTTCATGATCCTTTTGTTAAGAGTGAGTTGTTTCACTTTCAACTATTTGTGAATGTTGCTATTTTATTCCTGATACTGATTTCTGATTTCATTCTATTGAGTTTGGTGAAGATACTTTACATTATTGCAGTCTTCTTAAATTTGCTAAGACTTGTCTTGTGGCCTAAACATGTTGTTTATCTTGGGGAATGTTCCGTGTATTCAGAAGAAAGTGTATTGCACTGTTGTTGGGGGGGGATTATATTTTTACTGTTACTCTTGATTATTTCATATTTTCTTTGGGCATAATTTCTTTTCAGCTTAAAGATTTTCTTTTTTAGCTATTTATTGTTGTGAAGATTTGAACAGAACAAATTGTCTCACCTGTTTTGTTTGCCAAGTTTTAAAAATTTAACCTTTGATTTTTGAGGAATTTTCCGTTGACTTTATTAATATTTTAGATTTTTTTTTCTTTTGGCACTTTAAGGGTGTCATTGTGACTTGGCTTATTTAGTGTCTGACAAGACATCTGTAGTAATCTTTATTCTTGTCCTTGTGTAAGTAATAGGTCTTTCTTATGACTACTAGTAGTGTTCTTCCTCACTGTTGTTCTGTATTTTGATTATAGTATATCTCTTTTTTTTAATGCTTTGTCTATCTTTCTCCCACCTCCTTGTTTGTCTTTTCAAGTTTGTTGAATTGTTGCATCTCTTGGTTTATTGTTTTCATAAAATTTGGGAAATATTTGATTTTCCTTCTTTCCTTTCTCCCTTCCCAGGTACCTGTCTGTTCATCTCTTTCTCTTTCTTTTTCATTTGGGACTCTGGCTTTTTCTTTCTTTCCTTTTTTTCCCCAACTTTTCTTCTTCCAGTAGCTCATGTTTTCTGCTATATGGTCTGATCTACTTTTAATCTTATCCAGTGACAATTTATTTCTGGTTTCTTATTTCTTTCTTAAATTTCCATTTAACTTACCCCCATCTTTCATTTACTTTATCCTCTCTGAGTATGTGGGGCATATTCATAATATCTTTTCATAATTTACTTATTAATTTCACCCTTTTTGTGGAACTGAGAAAAAAGTTTCTCTCATGTCTTATTTTTGGGAGAGTGAATTGGTAGAAACCCTACAGAAGCAATTTGCTAATATCTGTTAATACAGTAATCCATCCTTATCCGTGGGACATGCATTCCAGGAGCTCCAATGAATGTGTGAAACTGTGAACCCTATGTATATTGTGTTTTTCCTCTACATACACACTTGTAGCAAAGTTTATTTATAAATTAGGCACAGTAACAGATGAACAACAATATTAAAATTAGAACAATTAAAAAATTGACAGTAATAAAATATGCTCTTGTCTCAAAATATCTCATTGTACTTTCATCTTTTCACTGAAAGGAAGCACTTTGGGATGGTTAAATCACCAGCATTACTACTTTCATGGTACAGGGCTATTATTTGGTAAAATACGGGTTTCTTCAATATATGCACTGTTATATCACAGATGATCTGTAACCCAGATGGCTCTTATGTGATTGATGGGCAGGGAGCATATACAGTGTATATACACTGGACAGCAGGATGATTCACATCCTGGCAGGGTGGAATGAGAGTCTTCAGGTTACTCAGAGAAGTACACAGTTGGGTCTAGCTCAGCAGGGTGGCGCCTGCCTGCCAAGCATGAGGTGCCAAGTTCGATCCCTGGTTCAAAAAAACCCCAACTCATGAATTGTTTATTTTTGGAATTCTCTGGAGTCCAAGAGCCAAGGACATACTCTACACAGAAGATCTGAGAAAATCCTCCAGTTCTCTCCTAGAACTGATAACTAAACTTAGCACACACCCTGGACTACTTCAGTGAGCACAGGTGGGGGAGACCTCACGCCACTTGTGCCCAGCACCGTGCACCCGGTGCCCAGCTGTAAGGGGCGGGGAGCGGCAGCACTGGAGATCGAGAGGTGGGAGGAGGCGAAGACCTGGAACTAGGGTGCAGACCCGGTTCTCTAGCTGGGTGGGGACAGCCTCCAAAGAGTCACGGGAGGCATGCAGGGCGACACTAGTGGCCTATGAGGGGACCCGGGGGCCTTGACAGGGAGCTCAGCAGCCTGAGCGGGGAAGGGGGCTCCCTCTAGACTACATGAAAACCCTGAAGTCCTGGACCGGCCTCTGGGAGCACGGCGATGGGGCAGAACCCGACAGTCCTCGGGGCCGACCCCTTGGACTGGACTGGGCCCCCGGGAGCGCCTTGGCTGGGCGGAGCCCGAGGCCTAGCTGGGCCCCCGGGAGCGCCTTGGCGGGGCGGAGACAAGCAGTCTGCGGTGCGGCCCGAGGACTCGGCCGGGCCTCCGGGCGGGCGTGCGACGTAGAGGCCAAGCCTGGCGGTTCGCGGGGTGGCCCCGCCTCTACCAGACCCCGACGGCTTCGAGGGCGTGTCAGGGGTGTGCTGTGCTGACCACAGTGACCCTGGTTCCCTGCCTGTCTGCCGTCTCCGAGCATGGGTGCCTTTCCACCTCCTGCCACAGCAATTTGTGTGCACATGTGTTTGTTACAGCATCATTTGAAGCAGCCGTGAGCCTTCTCAATGTGAGAGCCCGAGAGCGTAAATAAACCAAAAGGTATAGTTGTTACCAGAGGGAAGACGACTGATTGGGTGGGAGAACACCGGAGACGAGGGTGGAGAAAACTGTAAAACTTTGATTAATCAAACGAGCCATCATCTGTATAACTAAGTAACAAATATGAAGATATATTATGTAATACAGTATCCAGTGCCAGTTCCCTACTACCTTCTCTATAATTTTGTATTTCCTTTACTGTTTTTGTGTTATTTTGGTCTATATGTCTGCATTCTTTTGTTTTTAAAATAAAAGAAAATCTTTGGACTCCTGTTAACCTTAGGGAACTGAAACTGTAGAAAGCAAAGTGATAAGGGTGGACTATTGTGTGTATATTTGTATAACATACAGTAATACCACATACAATACACCATATTATAATAGTATTTTTATAATTACTATATAGTTATAAGAGTGATTTTATGGTAGTTATCCTATAATGGCAGTATATGTACAAAGGATATATGTATAAATGCTATTTTAAAAGGGGGAGAACAAAGACTACATATTTATATGAAAGATACACAAGAAGCTCATAAAAGGTTATTCTGGGGAGTGTTGCTGGGCACCCAGGAACAGGGGTTGGCAGGAGACTAAGTATATACCAGTATACACCTTTGTATATTATTTGATGTTTGAACTGTCTGATTATATTGCCTTTTAAAATTAAAATTTTTGTAAGGGATCATAAGGAAAATATTATTTTCTTTTTTCTTATTAGTAAGCTAAAAAAACTGAGTGAAGACAGTTTGACTAAGCAGCCTGAAGAAGTTTTTGATGTCTTAGAGAAGCTTGGAGAAGGGTAAGTACAAAAAATTTGAAAGCAGCATTGAAATAATGACAGAACTATTAAAAAGCTAGTCTTTCAACTACACTATATTTGCTTGAATTGAATAAAAGTGTCAAGTAAATTTGGCAAATAATAATGGAATTTGTTTAAAGGTTAGATTATCCTAAACTTAATAACAGTGTCCTTCTGTGAGTGTATGTGCAAAAACTGCAATTAGATGGTTCCTGAGTGGGTTGTTGGTTCATCCTATATGGCAGACTTAGAATTTGCTGGTCAAGTGACACTGGCCAACTTTTAATGCCTTCTTTGTGAAAAAGTTAAGTAGTAGGTGTGAATTGAGTATCTTAGTGAGAAAATCAGTGTGTATAGGCCAAGGAATACTTAACACGTTTTTAGAATAATAGTAAAGAAACTTTTCATTTTGAGCACAGAGAACAGTAAGGAGTATTTAATGAAATGATAAAATGTAGGAAGACTTATCAAATAATAAAAAACAACTTTAATTAACAAGAGCAAGGAAAAGGAAATAGAGAGGAATGTGTAAAATAATAAGATGGCAGGAACAAAATCAAGTATATTTTTCACTAAATACTCATTTTTACATTAAAAGGCACACTGTTAGAGAAAATATAAAATGTAAAACATTTTGCTTATGTGGAACTCATATAAAACAAAAAAAGGGAACTATAAGGCTGTTTCTTATAAAAATAATACAAAAAGCTGGAATAACAATGTTTATATTAGACAAATTAAGGATAATAGGGTCCACCTCAATGATGAAGGACACTAGGCAATAAAATGCAACAAAAATATAACAAAACACTTGTGTCACATACCATAGTAGCCAAATGTATACTGCAAAAACTATTAGTAATGTCAAGGAAATTTAATAAAAGTCTAATTGTGTGAGATATTTCAATTTATCTCTTTCAGAATTAGGCAGATATAATTGAAAAAGGACATAGAGGGATTAAATATATCATCAATAAATTTGATTATACAAATACATGTATAAAGTATGTCTGTGTTTTTCTAACTACATATATTCTTGCATTCTTCCTTTTTATGCATCACATTTTCTGATTACAGCCTACTAAATTAGAAATAATTACAAAGTGAGAAAAGAATAGCTGGGTGCAGTGGCACACACCTGTAATCTCAGTATTTGGAAGGCTTAGGTAGGAGAATCAGGAATTCAAGGCTAGCCTAGATTTGAGGTTTAAAGCCAGCTTGAGCTATACAATGAGGCCCTGTCCCCCCTCCCCAATCTATATATGAATAAGAAAAAAGCTGAATAAGAAAAGGAAAAAGAAAGATTAGATTATCCCAAATTGAATAACAGTGAGTGTATGTACCAAAAACTACTGTCAGGTGGTTTCTAAGCGGTTTTTTAGTTCATCCTTTGTGGCAGACTTAGAATTTGCTGGTCAAATGACATTGAGTCAACTTTTAGCATCTTATTTTATTTGGGAAAAGGTAGTAGGTGTGAATTAAATATTAATTTAGGATAATCTAATCTTACTCTTTTGGAATAAGAAAAATGTTTAAACCACTGACAAAGGAAATTATTTTAAGAGTTAATACCATATTATATGTTGCTTTGTGACAACTAATTAGAAAATTCAGAAGAAATGGATTTCCTTACAACTTATAAATTAATGTGAAATGAGCCCCAAAGAAGTTAAAACTTTGATAAGTTACCTCAGAGTATGGAAAGGTGATTATGTATTTATTAATTAAATACTAGCTCATAATATCAGTATTCACAGTAGTTGAATAGTTGGTTATAGAAACAACCTCAGTATCCATTAGCCGTTGAGTGGATAAACAACATATTATGCCTCTATAGAGTGATATTTCAGTCATAAAAAAGGAATGAAGTCCTGATAGATGTTATAATATGGTTGGACCTCAAAAACATTATGCTGAATAAAAGAAGCCAGATACAAAAGGTCTGTATGATTCCATTTGTATGAAGTATCCGGAATTTCCATTGCTCTAACAAAATACCTGAAGTGGGGTAATATATAAAGAAAAGAGGTTTGGAAGGGTTAGATGGGGGATTAAAAAAAAGGATGTATTTAGCTTATGATTTTGGACTGTGAAAGTCCAACATTAATAAGCCCCATTGGCTTGTCCTCTACTCAGGTCACCCCGGGTAAGGTACAAAAACAGCAGGTGTGCAGGTGGAGGGCAGAGATCATATGGTAAGACAGGAAGCCAGAGAAGGATTTAGGGGCCAGGCTTGCACTTTTATAGCAGTCTGGTCTCTGGAGAGCTAATTCATGGTGTGAGGCCAGCATTAATCCCTTCTGAGGATAATATTGCCAGTGACCTGTTTACCTTGCACTAACCCCTAGTTCTTTAAGGTTCTACCATCTCCCAACATTGCTCCCTTGAGGATGAAGCTTTAGCACATGAACCTGTGGGGATACACTTGAACTATATCCAAACCACAGCATGTGTTCTTTAGCACGTGTTTTTATCTACCGATGAAAATTGGCAAAATCTTACAACATTTTCTGTGTAAATAACAGCTGCTCTTATGTTAGATTTGTGCTCCTCCTCCTGGTGTCTGGGGATTTGACTGTAATTATAGGTCTGGAAGCAGTGAGGGTTGGTGGTGGAGTGGTCTGGAGAAGGATATGTATTCTCCTCAAAAGTGACTTTATAAGGCAAAGTCATTTTAAAGATTTCAGAATTGTGAGGCCAATTTTCTCATACAGGAGATTAGGGTTGCCTTTGCTAGCAAAGGAGGCCTCATAGGACTTGGGGAATCAGAGTACTCAGATTAATGAGAATGCTTAGATGTTCATTACCAATTACCTGGATGCCTGGATACCTCTCTTCAGATTCAATGCCTTAATTTTAGCATTACAGACCTGGTAGTGTTGTGTGGATTCAGTTTGTGTTTTAATTCATCTAGCAAGCTTACATTGAGTTTGCTTTTCAGAAATCTTAGCCCTGTGTCTATAGGAGTTAAGAAACTCTTTTTGGGCATTGAGAAATTTTCTGGTTCTCCTAGTTTTGATCAGGGCACTTAACTCCTGAGCTGGTTATATCCTGTTCTATAAATTTTCCAGTGCGAGCAGAAGCAATAGCCTTTATATAGTCCTGGGACTGTGTTTTCACCACATAGTCCATTGATACAGCTACTTGGTCTGGCAGAGCTTTGCTGAGGCTTCAGGCCACAAAGGGTGATAATTGCAGCAACTTTTGCCATTGAATTCGAAGACTGTCAATATTCTGTCACTTTATTGTCTTCAGTTTTAAGAAAGAACTACAAAATTCCCTTCTTTAAGGCTTTTTTCCCTATGAGCCATCTTTTCTTTTTTGTGTGTGTGCTAAGAATTACACTCAGGATCTTGAGCTTGCCAGGAAAGCATTGTGCCACTGAGCTATAGCCCCAGCCTGAGCTATCTTTTCTATTGAAACTATGAGAATAATGGTAGCGGGATATGGTCAGGAAGAGAGAACGCCACTCTATAAACTCTGAGCACAAAGGATTAATGTAAAACTATAAGCTCAAATGAATTGCAGAAGGGTCAAGGATGCAAAAATCACAGAAGGTATCACCAGAAGTTGGAGAGGCCAACTCTGAAGATCTTGGCACTGAGCCACAAGTTTCTTAGGAGTTCTGATACTCTGTGGCAGTCCTGAAGAATCTTTGAGATGCTTTCATTAACTGTCTCAGTTTATAGGAGTATGAGGGTTATCAGAAGCTCAGCAGGAAGCCACTGTGCATCTCATGTCTACCAATGTTAGTTACAAGTACATCTGGAGAGTAATGGTTTCTCTCTAACTTTTTGCAGTGATATTTATACATGTTCTTCTTGCTGACAGATTCTTAATTGGGGATCATTTAGGGAAAGGGACTCTGGGAACTGGAGTTCCCAGCTTCTCTTGTGGAGTGTTGGAGGAGTCCACAGAAAGGAGCCTGGTGTTGCTTCACTGACTACCTCTGAGTTCTGTGTTAGTTTTTGTAGTAACATGTCCCTATATGTTGAGGGAATATCTATACACACATACCTTTACCCTCATCAAAGGTGACTTTGGGTGTCAGGTTGAGTAAAATTACTTTACAGGGGCCAAAAAGGCAAAATCCCAAAGGGAAAGAATGAAGTTCATTTTGTTGATGTAAACTTCGCTACTAATTTGTTACTTTTTGGTAGAAGATTGTGAATTTGAAAGTGATGCTGCATATAAATTCTGACTATTAGGAAGTACCCTTTATCTTCCAATGTCTTGCCTTGCTTATCTTTCTCTTCTTTAGAAATAATGTAGGGAGAAGACAGTGATTCTTAGGGTCAGTTTTGAATTCTGGACTACAATTGAGAGGGATAAATTTGATAATGTTTGTTAACATTTGCTATTTAGTAAGAATTTAGTAAATGGTAGTAGTTTCAAATCTTCTTTCTAGTTCATGGTAAGTTACAAATCACTTCCTCATTGTTTTTGCTTTTTGAAACATGTGAATATTTAACTGGCAGAGTTTTAAGAGCTGGAACAGAGATTTTGAGCAAGTGGTGTTTAAATTCTACATCTCCTTTTTATTTGTCTTTATGTGGTTTTTCTCTTAAGGAGAAAGTGAAAGGAACATCTGGGGAGAGCTTAGCTTTGTAACTCAGGGAGAAACAGCCTGGAGATTTTGGTTTCTCTACCTTTGGTGTTAAGAGGTCTAAGTGGAGAGTTTCAGCTATACTATGTACTCCGGATAGAGCTGGGACTTGGATATTCTAGAGATTGTTTTAATAATAATCTTGAATATTTACTATTACTACTTTTCTCTGAACTTGAGACTTTGGCTGTTTTTGATCTACCTTTCATCTTCAAATTTTCATTTATATCTTCTTAATGCTGTACATGAGTTAACAAACCATAAATCTCTTTCTTTCCTTCATAACATAGCAACTTATATTAACTTGAAGACTTTGTAATTGAAACAATATAGTTCTTAACTTTTCTTGTTTCTTACCTTTTTTGCCACTTAAATAGTTTTAAAATTGGAAAATACTACATAGAAAAATTCATAGTAGACTTTTAATATGATGTTTGATGAGAAAATAATATCTTGTTTTTTTTAGATCTTATGGAAGTGTCTTTAAAGCAATACACAAAGAATCTGGCCAAGTTGTTGCTATTAAACAAGTACCTGTTGAGTCAGATCTTCAGGAAATCATCAAAGAAATTTCCATAATGCAACAATGTGACAGGTATGAAGAGATTTTATTTCTTCTTTTGTCCCCATTTTGATAACTTTCATCATTAATGTATAATAAAATGCATTTTCATCATCTACTTAATTTTTTTTCCTGACTTCCCATTGGAAGTGAGACTAATCCTTTAGAATAGAATTCTAGAACTTTTGTACCACTGTATAGCAGAATGCCTTGTGCATATTGGATACTTCTCAAATATTTTTTGAATGAAATAAATGGTGAATACTAATAAAAATGATTCCCACCTTTTAGATTTTACTGTCAAATTCATATTGTAAGTGAAGGATCAAAAATTAAATACTTAAAATGATTCTAGAAGATGCTAGGAGCAAGGAAAAGTAGGAAATGACAAGTGTGAGCCTTACATGTTAGCTACTAATGACTAGCATTAATGTAGATGTGTTACTGAAATGTGAATATAAAAAATGATTATAGTAAGAAAACTATAGAAATTGAAAAATTTCCACATAAGACACTGACTAAAATTTTGGTCAGAGAAAATCAGATACATATTTCTGGAATTTCAGTATTTTTTATAGTCAAAGTTTTAAATATTTGGCAAATTATCTTGCTTTCTATACTATATGAAGAGACCAGAGGAAATATTTTAATCTTTTATAAAAATTTGTTTTAGTAAATATTAAGCATGTGCTGAATATTGTGTTTTGGTTATAAGTACTTGGGGGAGCCCATCTGCTTTATTGCACAGAATCTTCAATGTTTAGCACCTGGGACAGAGTAGGCACTTAATAAATATTTGTTGAGTATATAAATCACATTGTTATTGATAGACTAGACTTTTGTAGATCAGATCGTTTAGTGCTTTCAAATTGTACCCTGTTCCAAAGAGGTGCTTTTAGAGGTTTTGTTTTACAACTGAAGAATTGAGCAAAATGAGAAACTTCATTACTATTGTTTTCTTTTTTATGTATATCCCAATACATTTTATTTGAATGGTACAAATGCATATTCAAAAGCTATTTCACAGATACAAGTACAGAAAAAGAAACTCAGAGATTTTACATAAATTGTCAAAGATTATTAAGCTTGTTAGTGATTGAGGTGAGAGTTCATACTCTGACTCCATGGCCAGTGTTGAAGAAAACAGTGTCTGTAAGAGGATCCGCCACAGTTCAGTAACTAAATTTTGGAAGCAATTTATATTCCTGTCAGCAGATGAATGAATAAAGACAATGTGGTGTATACATACAATAGAATACTACTTAGCTATAAAGAATAATAAATTTGAGTAGCTTGAGACCATAATAATCTTGAGACCACAATCAGCAAATGTGTTTTGAGTACCTCCATTTGAGGATAAACCCTTATGTGCTGCTCTCAAGAGATAGAAGGATGAATGAGTCTCGGGTACTGAAGGGGCTTCTAGTGAAATGGAAGAGATTTGGTGAATTGGCATGCCGGTAGTGCTGCGATGGGGAAAATATGGTTATTTGTCCACTCTTGGGGATGTAAGGAGAGCTTCCCCAGGGAGGTCATAATCATACTGAACTGTAATGGACAAATTAGACTCACTGAGCAAAGAGGAAAGATGAGCTGTGTGGTAGGAATACATCTTTCCCAGCTGGCCTACTTGTGGTGTCACTGAGTACTCCCTGGATTCTTACAAACAGTTACTCCCTGTCCTGTTTGCTCAGGTTTCTGCATCAAATTCCATTTGAACACTTTCTGAGGCGAAAAAGGTTCAAAAAACCATTTGGTGGGGTTAGTGATGAAATTTGGCAATTTGTATCAACTTATGTATATGTTTATGTTATTTTAGGTGAGCCAAAAATTCAATTGCAGTGATTGAGAGTTATGCTGGAAACAATTTAGGCTTTGTAGAATATTCACACTGCCTTTATAAAAATACTATTTATATTATTCATGTAAAGTTGTGAATTGCTAATAAAGAGTATAGTAGGATGTTGATAAAATTTATAGTGAAAATTAACCACTAGTGTTTTCATTATCACATGCTTATAAAAGGACTTTCAGAAATATACCTTTATGCCAGGCATGGTGGTTCATGCCTGTAATCCCAGCATTCGTGAGGCTGAGGTAGGAGGATTGCTTTAAGTTTAGGGCCAGCCTGAGCTACATAGCAAAATGTTGTCTCAAAAAATATATATATATTGTTAGTAATATATGGTTCTGCTAAATGAAATTTAAGTTTAAAAAGTCACCATTTTAGCGGTACAAACGAACACTCAAATTTATTTTTTAACAGTTGCTAGTTTTTAATTACCCTTTGTAACCTATGTGGCTTTACACTTTTTTTTTAAGAAGGAAGAGCAAAAGTCAGTATATATTATCAGTTCAATTGTATACTTTCTAAATTGGCTCAGTCTCATCATAGATTGTATTTTATTTTTAAAGTCACAGAAAATTTTATATATTTATTGTATATAATATGTTTTGCAATACATGTACACTGTATAATGACTAAATCTAGCTAATTAACATATGCAGTACCACACATATTCCTTATTTTCATGGTGAGAGCACTTACCATCCAGTCTCTTAGCATTTTTAAAGAATATAGTATTCTTAGCCAGGCACAGTGGCACAGTCCTTAATCCCATCTATTGGAGAGGCTGAGGCAGAAGGATTGAGGGTTCTAGACCAGTGTGGGCAACTTAGCAAGTTCTCTCAGAAGTGAAAAAGGACCAGGGGTGTTACTCAGTGGTAGAGTGCCCCAGGTTCTATCCCTAATACAGAAGGGAAAAAAAATGTGTTGTTAATATTGTTAACGGTAGTCACCATGTTGTACAGTAGATATCTTGGACTTGTTTTTCCTACCCATCTGCAATTTTGTGTTCTTTGACCATCATCTCCCTTCTCTACCCCTGCACCCTCAACTGCCCCAGTCCTTGGTAATCACCATTCTGTTACCTGGCTCTGTGAGGTTACCTTTTTAAGATTCCACATATGAGTGAGATCATGGGGTTTTTATCTGTATATGCCTGAGCTTTTATATGAGCAGTCTGATGTGTAGATGCTCTGTCGGCCTAATTTCTAGTCAACCTTTACATCTTAGCTCAAGGCCTAAATTGGGACCCATCTTTTAGTTTGTTCATTTATTCATTGCTTATTTAGTTTGTACAGACAAGAAGGGAGGTCCTGAGGTTAACGTGGAGAGCAAGATTGGCATGTATCTTTATGGGGCTTTTATTCTTCTGGGGAAGGCAGATCAAAGCTAATAGTCAAATAATTGACAGATGTAATAAGTGCTTTAAAATAAAAACAGTTGATAATAGAAAATGATGACCAATAAGTAGCCCATTATACACATATAAATTGTGGGGTTTAAATGTTTCCTTTTTTTCCAAATCTGTGGGTTTTGAAATTGACAGCATCTCAATGGATGAATGACTTTTTATTGTTAAAACCTACCCATGTCTACTTTCAATTTTTTTTCACATATTCCAGTTCTTTCTAAGTCAGGAGCTACTATGGAATATGAATATATTTTGCTCCTTCATATGAACTAGGATCAATATAACTTGAAAAAAAGGTAAATGTGGAATAAAGTTACAACTACTTTTCTCATAGCACACTGTCTTTTGTTCTTACTATGGTTAACAATTATATTTATTTAGATTCACTTTTAATACAGTGTACCATTTCATGCTGGTGTATGCTGTATGAAGTTTAGAATTGTATATCTGATTCATTACTATGTACTAACCATCTAGTCTGAGGCCTGGCCAAATTAGAGTGAGTGAATGAATGTCAAATGATAAAAATTATATTCAGGTACATGTCCTTAATGTGACTGTTTAGTACTACTTGCTTACTTATGTAGATTTAAATTATTGAGTTTATATTTTGTAATGTAGAGTTCTTGAAACATGATGTATCTATTTGTAGATTAGTATGAGCTACAAATTATCTTTTAAGTGTTCTTTTGACTTTTTTTTTTTTTTTTTTGAGACAGGTTCTTGCTATGTTGTTCAGGCTGGTCTTGAACTTACAGTGATCCTCTTACCCCAGCTTCCCAAGCATTGGGATTATAGACATGCACCACCATGCCTGGCTTTTGACTCACTTCTAAGGGGAGATGTCTTTAATTTTTGTAAAAGTTGCCAATCCTTCCCAGAGCATTACTGATTTCTTGGTGTATATGGCAAGATACTCATTTTTATATGCTTCTCAGTGAAAATAACCTTGATTTCACTTACTTTCAAAATTCCAATTGACAAAGGTAATATTTAAAGGTTTTTTTCTGAATAATAGGCAGTCTGTCTTCTGAAGTGAAGCTCAACTTTGAATCTGTTTCAACCACTTGTAAATCTTTGAAAAGACCTATTGCATCAGAAATTGTGGGTGTTAGATTTATCACAGGTTTTGATAAAAGACAGGTGTAAGAGCACTACTTCTTAAATGTTTCTACATAAGTACTCATACCTCAAAGATGTGTATATAAAAAAAGCACTTTTGTGTTTCCTGTGTGTCTTGGTTACTTTTTTCTTGTTGCTGAGACAAAATCCCAACACCTAAAAGGAAGGAAGGAAAGTTTTATTTAGCTTACAGTTTGTGGAGGTTTCAGTCCATACTTGGCTGGTTCTGAGGCAGAGTGGCACATGGCAGAGGGCAAACATTCATGGCAGCAGAACACAGCAAAAGCAACCAGCAAAAAGGGAGGAATGGCTGCAAGCAGCCTCTTTCTTTCCCTTACATTGTAGACAGGCTACCCCCACCCAGGGGGCATATAGCTCTCACACAGTCTCCATGCCCTCCTCTTTCACAGGCTCAGGATGCGTACAAAGTAAGCACCCTGGCTTCCTCCTGAGTCACTCAGCTAAACCTCTAGACTCCTCAAGTTGACACAATGTATCAACCATAACACTGCTTTCATGTCCTGAGTCTATATGGTAGTTTCATTTATTTTAAACAAGTACTTTTTTAAACGGTTCAAGTAAACATTTTATTTTTTTGATCTTTGATGAGACAGGGTTTCATTATGGAGTTCAGGTTGCCCTTGAATTTACTTTGTAGCCGAGGCTGGCCTTGAACTCCCAGTGATCCTCCCGCCTCAGCCTCCGAAGTGCTCATATTACAGATGTGCACCACCGCACGTGTCTCAAGTGAACATTTTTAAATTCCTAATATACTTTCCATTCCCAACACCTAGAGAAAGTTGAATATGTTAGGAAATGTATGACATAGATGGGAAGTGATAAGAGATGTGAGTAAAGAGGTCACTTTTGAAAGATTTTGAATGTGATGTGAAGCAGCGTAGATTTTTTCTTTGGATAATGGAGAGCCATTGGAGTTTTTTGTTTTTTAAATCAGAAGAGCAGTGTGATCAGCTTATTTTTCTTCTGCTTTAAAGAAAGTAACCTGTCACTGTGTGGAGGAGAAAACCATGTCAAGGGGAAGCAAGTAGGAGCAATTGGTTCTGAGGAACAGTAGAAACAGGACAAGATTAAATTCTGGCCCAGCAGCCACCTGTTTAGTTCAGGGCCTTAAACTCCATCCAGACTACTCTACCTTTGATTTTAAGACTTAGCTAAAATTATACAGGCTCTACTGGGAACTTTTCCCCGATGGTCTCCTCTTAACCTTCTCTTTTCAATGGTATCACTATATATGGTGTCTGTCTAAATATATCTATATATGAGTTATGTATGTATGCATAATTTTAAAGTTGAGTGGTTATGTATCCATTATATATTAATAACAGTATTTTAAAGTTGAATGTTAATATTTAACTGAATGCAAAATCTTTTAGAAATGTTCTCATTAAAGGAAAATAGTTTCATTTGTTCCTTATGTTAAATAGTAAGTCCTTTACCAGACTGAAGCATTATTTTCCTTGAGAATCACTCAAAACATTTGGGCCTCCTCTGGTTTATAATCCTGTTAAATTTCATCCATGAATTGAAAACTAATTATACACAGTTGGTGAACTCTAGATACAGACAATTCAGTGTACAATAGAAGTTAAGTTTACTGCTGAAAATAGTTCATATTGAGATTAAGAAAAATATGTTCTTTGGGAATTAACTGAATGTAATTGTCTCTATGTTTTGTAGCCCATATGTTGTAAAGTACTATGGCAGTTACTTTAAGAACACAGACCTGTGGATTGTTATGGAGTACTGTGGAGCTGGTTCTGTCTCAGACATAATTAGATTAAGAAACAAGACAGTAAGTATTTTAAAATTGTTTTGCTAATCTCATTTCTAAACATTCCTATTTTAGACTCTGACAAGGTGTATTTTGTTACAAGTAAAATATCAGTGTGAAAAAGAAAATCTTTTAAGTGGCTAAAGGGCTCTAGAATGAGGTATCTATTTGTGGCAAGTTTAAGAATTATATGATTGTTTATTTATTAGAATAATTTTTAGTAAGTCCCTGAGGAACTACCATGATACTTTTCATCATTTGAATCAGTATATGTTTGTGTGTGTTTTATTAATGTGAGCTTAATAAATTATGGTAGAATTTTATTTTTAAAGATCATAATATTCCTGATATTTCCTTATAATTTTTCTGTATATAATTAACATCTGGTAGATAATTAAGGAAATTACATGCTTTTGAATATTTAAAAACAGTTGAGCTGGGCATAGGTGACTGGCTTGTAATTTCAGCACTTTGGGAGTGCAAGACAAGAGGATTGCAAGTTGGAGACAGTTAGTGACTGAGCAGTTTAGTGACTTAGCAAGAGCCTATCCTTAAATAAAAATTTTAAAAAGGCCTGAAGTTGTAGCTCAGTATGAAAATCTTGGATTCAATCTCCAGTATCACCAAACAAACATAAGAAAGAGAATATTTAGCATTTATTTTTGCAAATGTCCAGATATTTAAAAGTGGTAGAGATAGATTATTTATGTTTTTGTTTTTGTGAAATCAGCTTAGTGACATGTTACTTAATAAAAGCTTTTATGGTTATATTTTAACCGTAAGTAGGAGGGCTATGATATTTGCAAAATATTTTACTTTAGGCTAGCAGTGCATATGGTTTATTTGGACAGTTTCTTAGGGCTACAGTGACCTTTTTTATATATGAGTGGCCAGGAAGAATAGTGGAATAATTTGTAACTCTATAGAACAGTAGTTCAATTACTATATGACATTATTATATGTTGTCAGACATATTTCAGTAAAATACATTCGGAAAAAAATACTTCACTGCTTGAGTCAATTTGTGGTTAACCAAAATCATTTTAAAGTTTGATTGGGGAAATACATTGTAGATTTATCCTACTAATTTTTTTGTCTGTTAGAGAAAATAAAGTAAATAAGATTTCTTTGTAAAGGATGTGAAACAGAAGTTAAAATAATCCCTGTTTTGACAAAATGGATTAAGTGATCTGTGACATTTTAATTACATATTTTAGAATTTCTGTGGTGCTTAACTAGCATTTATGTAAATAAAATGACTGAAGTGGCAGAACAATGCTTTAATTGAAAATAATTATACTCCAGTTAGAAAACTACTTTAAAATCACTTCAAGGCTAAACTCAATGAATTTGGTGTTTAAGATTATTAAATGGGAGTATGAAGTAAAAGCAGGAGAGATAGTACATTTAAAATACCTTTTCATGTTTTTAAGTGTTAATGCTATTGTTTTAAATGTGTAGGAAGTCTTTGATCCAGGAAGTTTATTTCTTATTGCCAATAACTACAAACTGTGAAAATATCTTGTAATTCTTCACGATAGATGTGTTCGTGATCATTATTCTCAGAAATTGTCTTCACCAATTACCACAGGAAAGATTTTACCCCTTTATATTGTATGTTAGAAAACCATTTACGAAGCATGTTGGAGAGTTATACATTTGGAATAGTGTAATTGTTGTTGTCACAGAACAATTGTCCTTGATTCTGGGGTGGCATGGGAAAACTCTAATTACCATATGTGAAAAAATATCCAGAGCTACACAAGCGATTGACTGGGAACGAAGGTTTATAGTTTATTGCCTTGATGACAATCTCTATAAGATCTCAAGAACATTAACATCTTTCTTTACCATCATGAGGACATTCCTCATTATTTATCTACACTCCAAAAGTACTGTTATTGTTAAGGGTAGCAATATAAGGGATGTGTCGGATGTGAGGGTGATCTGGCTGAGACATCTGTCACTGTGTTGATTGCCAGAGTTGATTCAGCTGACCTGGCTGGCTGGGTGGGTGTTCCCTCCTCCCTCACTGTTCCATGTGCATTTCTGCAGAAGCGGATGGTCAGTGCAAGAGGACAGCTATTCCCCTCCCCTTCGTAGAGTAGGACTATTTCCTTGGTCAAGGGTGTGTGAGTAGCTGTACTCTCCTGCTAGAACCTCCAAACAAGCTCTCAAGGATATGTGTCATCTCTCTGTTTCTCTCTCTTTTTTCTCTCTCTCTCTTGTAAAACACCTAGACATTGTAAATAGTTTATGATTCTATGGGAATGTTCACAGGAGTGATAATCTTGATTGTCTGAATTTCAGAGGCTTGGCTGTTACTGATTGGCTAGCTTTCAAAAGTGTGACTGGTGAAACAGTTGTCATTTATCTCTTAAACAGGTGTAAAACTCACTCTGAAAGTTGTTTTCATGGTCATAAGACAATAAATCTTTTCCTAAGACTATTACAGCATTTTTTAGGGCTTACGTGCTCATTTGTTTTGTGATATGTGCTTTATTCTTTAGTATATACTTCTAAAATAGTACAAAGAATTGTTACTGTTTTATATTGTCAGGGTTTATATTTATCCATATATTGTATTTATGTATTTTACTGTTCTTTCTTCCTTTATACATTTCCAAGTTGCCTGTAGAACTTCCATTTATATTTCTTTATGTGTGGATAAAATGGCGATAGTGCCTGATTTTGTTTTTGGATGAAAGTATATTTCACTTCATTTTTGAACTACATAATCGTACTGTAAAGAATTTTAGATTGGCAGTTTCATTTAGTATTTGAAGATATTGTTTCATCATCATCTAAGTTTCCATTTTTTACTGATAAATCTTATCGTTGCTTTGTTGATAATCTATCATTTTTTTCTAATTGCTCTTAAGACTTTTACTTTTGGGTTTCAAACTCTTTACTTTGCTGTACCTACTTCTGCTTTTCTTGGTATTTATCCCTGTGGGGTTCTTACTATGTCTCGTTTCTGTATCTTAATGTTTACCATCAGTTTTAGAAAGCTCAATTAGCACTTTAAACAGTATTTTTGGCCCATTCTCTCTCTTCATTCTTGTGAGCTTCAAAATGTATGTACTTCAGTTTTTCCTCCTTCCTTTCTTTATGTACTTGCTCAGTTTTCTTTTTTTCTTCCATTCTTTAGTTTTTTCTAACGCATCTTCTAGTACACTAGTTCTTTCTTTTCCTATGTCTGATATGCTTTTAAATCATCTATTACATTTAAAATTTTAGTTTAGTGTTTAGATTCTAGAATTTTTATTCAGTTATTTAAAAAGTCTCCAGCTCCATACAAAAATTCCTGTTGTTTACTTCATAGAACCTACTATAGTCTAGAATTTGTCCAAAAAGTTCACTTTCTCAATCTCCTGGGGTTCTGTTTCTGTTATTTATCTTTCATGTTTGTTTCATGTCTGTGCCTGGTTATCTTTGAAAGAGTGCTAGACACGATGTAAAATGTAGTAGAGATTATTTGTGTTGAATGATGACACCTTTTTCAGCCATTCTGCTTCTATCTGGTAGCTAGAACTGACAATCCATAGATATCCTTGGTTTAGTCAGTTACTGACAACTTGAATTTGGGCTTTGATCTCCCATTATAGGGTATTGTCCTTTAGTATTATGCTATTCAATTTCTTGGCAGGTTTTGATTTCTAATCTTTGTTCTCTTTGTCTTATGAGACATTCAAAAAGCTTACTCTGTTAAGCCTCTTGATCCCTATTCCATAATTTACAGATACCTTGAGAAAAGTGGCCCCTTTTGCTAGGCTTACCCCTTAGGTTTTCTTTCCTCAGATCTTGACTCCAGACAAAAGGCACTGCTTTTGTATCTTTATTAGTCTTCAAACAGACTTTTAAATATCGTTCGTACAGACATTTTAGTTCTTTCAGCAAGAGAGTGTTCTGAATTATCTAGTATATCATTACCAGAAGTGAAAGGCTTTTCTAACAGTTTGAATTTTTTAACAGTTAGGTCTTAAGTCCATGTAGTAACTGGCTCTGTATTTGAGTTCACTGTACGAGCTGTTACTTTGATTTGTCTGCTTCTGTAACAGAAATGTGCTTAAATTACATGGAGTGTTTGATATCTAGCTTATAATGTTACTTTAATTGTCTTTGTTTTTCTTAACTTCTCACATGACTTTTAGACAAAGTTATCAAATTCCACAAAAAGCTTGGTTGGAGTTTTGTGATAATTACATTTAACTTCGTAGGTTAATTTGTATTGATTGTTATTTTGCCATTCATGGTAATCCTACATCTCTCCTTTTATGTCTTTAAATGTCCTAGTAAATCTTGAAAATTTTGCACATTTGGTTTGTTTCTAGGGGTTTT
This sequence comes from Dinomys branickii, assembly GCA_004027595.1. NCBI lineage: Eukaryota > Metazoa > Chordata > Mammalia > Rodentia > Dinomyidae > Dinomys > Dinomys branickii. The sequence continues at coordinate 17,044 of PVLD010007845.1, read as the reverse complement.
GGTATTTTGATTGCTATCATGAATGATTTTTTAAATTATATTTTCTAGTTGGTTAATGGTGATAGGAGTATTATTTTTATATTATTTATTGTTGCTCAGTCCCCTTTGCTGCTGGTCCCCTTCTGACTCTCTTGCTTGATTTTGCCAGTTAGTCATTTGCTTGTTTACTTTCTGTCCAAGTAACCTTTTCTAAACTCAGTTAATAAGGTCCTATAATGACTTTTGTATTGGTTCTTGTCTAATGGCTACTTAATTTATGTGGTCATTTTAGGAGCTTTATTCTTGCTACCAAATTCCATGCTGTATTTTTGGCAGCTATTTCTTGATGGGCACTCTCAGGTGTAACCTGCATCCCCTTTTAATCTGTCACGTGGAGTGTCTATAGAGCTATTGAAGTGACTTTTCCTGTGATTAAATTTTTTGAATTAATTCATGTATGGTCTGTGGGTATAAAATTTTATGTATTTGTTTATTTAAGTGTTTTGGTACAGTTTAGATACGCATAGTGACCACATTTATTATAAGGCATTGGTGTCTGTATATGATATATCTTGATTACTCTTTTTTTCCCCATTCCCAACTCTTTTCAAAGCCCCTTTCTCCTCTTCATTCACAGTAAAACTTTAACAACCCTAATATTCACAAATTAAAAAATGGAAAGACATGATTGAAATCCTTATTTATGGTTATTTTGAAATTATGAATAAAAATAGTAAAAATATGTGTTGAGAACAAGGTCAGATTGGTGCTCAGATAAACTCAGGGATGAATGCTGTTTTGATACAACTTAGTCCTATTCAGATCTATAATCTTAAACTTGGTTCACTTGTTGTTGTATATACTTTAGATCACAGCTATTTTAATAGTAAACTTTCACAATGGACTGGCTAGTTCAGATTACCTGAAACTGTTCTTTTGAATTGAGACTTTTTGTTTTTACATATACCATGTCTCATTCACTATAGAGAAGAAAGAAAATATTGGGTGATGTTAATAATGTTTCTTAATTTTTTTTTTTTAATTCCGAGCACTTGGAATACCACCTAGGTAGAAAAAGTAATACTTCTTTGTGAAATTATGTTTATCTTTGAAAGAAATCTCATTAGGGAAAAATGATTCTTGATTTTAAATTATTAACATTTACATGTTTTTGATCATATATTTCCTTGAAATTTAAACATTTAAAGTACAGGCAAATAATTTGATTAGGTTACAAGCCTTTTAAAAACCACATAAATCACTATTTTTTAGCCTGACACGTAAGCAGTTTTTTTATTGCTTTCATTCTATCTGCACAATCATATAACTTGTCACTTTTTTATGTACTGTAGATTTCAGCTTCATAGTAAGAACTAACTCCTAGAATAAAAACTAGATCCATATTTTGATGATTTTGTATCTGCTCTTTATCCTCTCCCCGAGTGTTCTTCTCACTTCCAGTCATAGTGAATTTGTGCTCATGAATGCCTAGTTTAAAATATCATCTCTTATTTGAAACTTCCTTGTTTTCCCAGAAAGTTTGTTGTCTGTGTTGTAATTTATTAATTGAATAATTCTTTATTGCATATTGTTACATAAATAACCCAATAAGTGGTAACTGCAATTATTTTAAGTTTTACTATTATTTGCTTATTTGGAGTACTGGTCAGGCTGAATGTCTTTTATTTGCTATGTGTGTTGGCTGTTCTGTTTCTATTTTGTTCCTACCTTTTGCCTTTTGTTGTTGGTCTTTTTTGATGAGGTTGCAGGATTTGCTTGATAGTTCTTTACATATCATTTAAAAAGTTACAAAATAATTATTGTCATCATAGATGTTAAAGAATGAATTTCAAAATTTGACCTGTACTTTTTATTCATGAAACATTTGGGAAAAGATAAAGGGATCAAATGATTTGTGGGCTAATTGGACTTACACCAGTGACTGTAATTGAGGCTGTGTAGTAAGAGGTGGAGATTGTGTCTATATAAGGGCTAATGGTTTATGTGGGCAGATCACTGAGTTGACAGGTAAGATGGTTATGAATGGTAATTGGGGCAGATAATGGTGGTGGTATAGATCTGGGTGAAAATGAAGCTCCTGTATTCCAGTGGGTAATAAAAGGTTTCTCTGACTCCTTGTTTTGCTATGAGTAAAAAATCATTATCATGTAATTCTTTTGGCTTATAAGTATTGGGAGAGCTATAAAGTAACATAGTGACTTAAATTCAAGATTTCTGTGATCTGACTCATAAAAACAGTTCAAAGTATTCTTATATATAAATTTAATAACTGCTTTTTTCCCACTGTATTTCCAACCGTCTTTTTAAGTTGGTGAAATCTGTTTATGGAGAACCCAGCTATGTTGTCCTACACTTGAAAATCAGATTTAGTCAGCTTTAGTATTTGGAAGAATAATTGTGGTTCCTTTCACCAAAATTTTAATATTTTTGCCTCGGAAATATTCCAACTGCCTAGAGTGGGTACTGACACCTAGCAAGCCTTTGATAAATGTTGAATTGAAATATTCCTTTGGCTGTTTATTTTATTCCCATCTATTTGGTATATTTTTGTGGATAAATTGTAATTTGCATGGCTGCTACTATTGGTATTATTGGGATGACTGAACAGATATGGCCATATACCAAAGGAGGACCATTAAAGAGCATGTAACTTTTATGTATGTAAAATACCAGGATATGTTGTATTATTTCCCTGAGTTTTACAAAACTTATGTGATATTTCAGTGTTAATTTTTTACTTGTCTTTTAAAAGGTGTTGATAACTTTTAACTATAGCCATTCTTGATAACTTTAACCATAGAACTTCTTAGTCTTATGAAAAAGAGATCTATGTTTTTTGTTATTAGTGTAAATTAGTGGAAACATCGTTAATATTTTTTGAGCAGATGAGTGTCTTCAAGTTAAAAATAGGTTCATTATATTTATGGGAATAATGTTTGAAGTTTTCCTTGTTATAAAATTTTTAGAAAACATTTTATATTAAATGCCATTTAACATCCACACATTTATGCATTTCAGATACATACTGCAATGTAGAAAGGCACAACTCTGTGAAATTGAAGCCTATAAAAGATAGATTATATTTTTGATTAGAGGCTTTCAGGATGATCTTTCAGTAATTGTAAAGCTATGCTTTCACATATGGAAGAAATAGAGTATGTCTTAGATATTTATTGTATACTTGGAACCATTTTAAGAAATTGCCTAAGGTTATTCTCTCTCATTTAGGCATATTTCTCGATTTGGCCAGTTGTTTTAGTTCAACCTAGCATAGTAGAAATAGCATAAGTCCAGATTTTCAACACTATGAATTTTAACTTTGGCTTTTCTATAAACTAGATTTCTGGTGTGGCAGAAAGTCATTTAACTGACACCAACTTCAGTTTCCTCATCTGTGGGGTAATAAATAGCATTTGTATAGTATTTTACATTTTACTTAACAGCTTTATTTTACATTGTCAGTTGAATAGAAAATTCTAAACACATTTATTGATCTTGGCCCAGTGTACCTCACTGGAGGAACAAATAACACTAATAAATATTGCTGTTTTTGTATGATCTACATAGAAGATGAGGTAATAGGTATGTATGAGGTATAGCTATGTAAAAAGCCAAATTGAGTTCTGTGAAGAGCTACAAGTTCTTTAGGAGAAGGAGAAGCACTTAGCCTGATTAGAGAAAAAGAATTGCTTAGCAGATTCTTGAAAGAGTAGGAGTCATCAAAACAAGCTCCAAAAGGGCAGAGGTCCCCCTCCCCTCCCATTTTGTTAGCTTCTGGACAGTGCTTGGCATATCCAGATTTGCCAGTATTCTCAGGAAATATTTGTTGAATGACTGAATGGGTAAATAAATGAGTGAGGGAAAAGGGCATCTTAGAAGAGGGCACAAGTATATACAAAAATTACATTTCTATCTCTAAAGGCCCTCTGTAATACCGTAAGTTACCCAAAAGAGAAAGTACCCATCATTTGGTTTAAGTGTATTATTTTTCTCATAAGGTCAAAAATCTTTGCTGTATTTTAGGTTAGGATCATGTTGTTACATAATTTTGTGTTTCCTTCTTTTTTCCATATTGAAAGAAGCAGTATATGCTATCTTTATACTTTGTTTTGAGTGTCTTTTAGGTTTCTGTTCATTTTATCTGTGTCTTAAAATGTATATGACCCTTCTTTGAGATGACATTCTTTAGGACCTCCTGGTTTCTTGTTCTAATGTAGACTCATTGCTTTTTAGGTCTGCTGTACGGCTGCGTCCTTGGGATTTCTTTTCACTGGACCCCTTGGTTAGTGCTGTCATTTTCTTATGTATTTCCTGTTTCCTTGGTTTGCACTTGTTTTGTATTCTCTCTAAACTATCTTCTTTAGGGTAGAAGAGTAAGAGATCAACTATTCAAGTCCTTGCATATCTAAAAATGTCTTTAATTTGCTTTTGTATTTGGTTGATAGCCCAGCCAGAATTTTAAATTGAAAATAATTTTTCCCTGGTGTCATAGGCTTTTACCCTACTCTGGAAACTTTTCAGTTCTTTTTCACAAGGAGCAAAATATTTGATAAGGATGTGCCTAGGTGTGAGTTCTTTGTATTAGTTATGCTTAGCGTTAAGTAGTTTCTATTATAAACACTTGTCTTCAGCTTTGGAAATTTTTCTTTGATAATTTCCCCCTATATTTTCTTCCTTGAGTGGTTGACTCTCCAAAAATTTTTTTGTCTTTCTTTGTACCATTTTTTGAGGGGGGGGGAGTGGAAGTGATTTATTCTGTTGTATTTTCTGACTCTTCTAACTGAACTTTGTATTTTAGCAGTTATATTGTAATTTATGAGGACTTTTATTGATGATTGCTTCTCCGTAACACAGTAATGCTGGTACATGGATGTAAAACCTTTTCAAGTTGCTCTAAGAATAATCAGTTAAAACTAAAAGTTATTTTCTATTTCTTGAATCATTTCTGTTTCCTCTAGTGCTATTGTTTCACCTGTTTTATTTATCCTGTGTTTGGGGCTGGAAGGCTGACCAGCTCTCCTCGGAAGCACTGGAGCAGTGCTTTTTGACTGGCAGGCCTAATGTGAGGGTGGATGAGTTGGGAGCATGTTTTTACAGGGACCTGCCCTCCCCCAAAAGGCTGTTTATTCAGTTTGTTTAGAAATTAGCCCCCACTCTCCTTTGTCTCATTTTGTTCTAAGGAGTAATGCCAGAAAATGTATAATCTATGTATACTTGGGAGTAGGGCAGATTGGTGGCAAGAACTAATTCTTATTTAAGTTTCTTCTTTCCAGCTTCCATGGAAACAGTAAACTTCCCATCCCTCTTTTCACTTATGCCCCCTCACCCCATAATTCTAAGCGTGGAAGCTTCCCTGGAGTTTGCTTGTTAGATCAGTCTTTTTGTCTCAGACCCCTTCTTTTCCTGCTCTTGACTTTTACTTTTTCCATAGAAAATATCCCAAGTTTATAAGACCTTTCTGTGCTGATTGTTTCATTGTTCATTTTGTTTTAAAAAATTCTCTTACTGTCAGTTTCATGGAATTTCAGAAAGAGACAAATAATGAACAAATTAACTATAAATTCAGTTTAGTTCTTATACTGGAATCAGTGTTATTAATAACATCCCCCAGTGTCATATGTATACTGTATATACTTTCATACTGTTAGGAGTTTAAATTAATATAACTATTTTGAGAAGTAATTTGTTAATCTCTTGTATTTGGGTTTTTTTGTACTTTGGGATCCATCTGCTGGTTCTCTTTCTTCTAAACCTTTGAGAAATCTCAGCAAGATTATACAGTGAAATATGAACAAGAATGTTGCCAGAGCAGAAAAATGGAAGCAAATTTAAAGTTGATGGGTAGTAGTTTCTGGACTGGAGACTCACTATAATTCTTTTCAGTTTCTATATTTAGTTCTGTCTGTAGTATTCAGGTTGAAACCTTGCAGAGTACCTGCTACCCAGATGTACATAGGACAATTACATTAAAATACTAAGTTTTGTGTTTTAAAACTTACATAGTAACATCAGTTTGTTAGCACACTTGTTAGAATCTATTTTTACCAGCATGAGATATATTTCTGTAATATTGTATTGGGTGGGCCTGGGAGAACAGAGAGTAATGAAGACTGAGAATAGTAACTTTTAAGCTATCTATCTATCTATACATAGATAGATATCTTAAAATATATAATTATATATATAATTTTTTTCCTTAAGGCGGGGGTAGGCTTGTTATTTTATAGCGGAAATTATTGGTAATTCAGCTGTCTTTGATTACCACATTTTCAGAAGTATAAAGGGCACCTTAAGAGCATTCTACGTGGTATATTCTCAGTGATAGTTTTAAGACATTGATATTTGTTTCAGCCGATGTCAAATATTTGGTAGGTATTTTAAAAGCAGTACTCATATAATACTTGTTGTAGCCAGGTACTTTTCTAAGTGTATTACCGTGTGTATATTATTGTATTTAACCTTAATATGAGGATTTAACAACCCTGTGAGATAAGAACTATTATTGATTCATTTTCCAGATGAGAAGTGAAATCAGAGGAAAGTACATTATAGGGAAATAAGGGGCTGAAATTATAGCTAATTGCTAGAATTGAGCTATAGTTGTTAAGAGTACAAAATCTAGAGTCAGAAGGCCTAGTTTTGAATTGTGCCTCTGTTTCATACTAACTATGTGAGCTTGGGCAAGGTTAGAAACCTCTTCGTGACTGAATTTCTTCATCTGCATTAATGGAGATAAGAAAGCTACCCTGTCATTGAGTTTTTCTGCAGATTGCACATATATGAAGTGTCAGAACAACACTTGGCAAATAAAAAGCCCTGTATTCGCTATTGTCATCATCATCATTATCATCCTATGATCTTAGACAGGTCAGATTGTCAGGTTGTCTTTGGATTGTGAACCTCATCTGTCAGATGTGTTTGGGTAGAATAATACAGAGGATTATAGAACCAGGGAGAGAATACTAGCATTCACCATTGATATGTTCAATAATTGCTCTTAGTAAATGATATATATAGTCTATAAGATAGAATTTACATTTTTAGGTACGATGAGTTTTAATGTAATGAAGCAGTAGGAATAGTTTATTTTACTCTTCTTAGAATTAATACCTTGCACATAATAGCCTTTATAGTAAACATTTGATTTGTGACATTTAAAATTTATTGCTTTAAAATATATTAAAGCATGTAGCATTAATATATATGTTTGATATTGTGTTTCAGACAGATTTTTTTTCTTGGTGAAAACATACCAAATTCTTATTATTACATTTCTTTGTTTTAGTATTATATTATTGCTAATAGTAGGCATTTTCATATATTTTCTATTACATAAAATGCTTTTTTGGAGTTTATATTTGCCTGTGTATTACTGGACTAATTCATGTTTGACCTTCCTAGTCACTTTGCTGTATGTTTTCCCTTTGTGTAATAGATACTCCTCCATACTGGATTTACAACTCCTTATATATTGAGTGTTTTTTTGTTGTCTTCTGATCTTTTTCAGGAATCTTTTCATGTGGGAAAGGATTTTAAAATGTCTCCCCACTGACCATTTTCACAGTAGAGTATCAGTTCTCTTTGCAGATCAAGGGATTATAAGCAGTGTGTATATATGTATATTTACGTATGGTGTAAGTAGTGAAAGCCTTCATTTTGAATCACTAGTTACGGGACTTTCTGATAGATTATTAATCTTTTTTTTCTTTGCCAGACATGTGCAATCCAGATTTCATGAAAGACAGCCTCTCTGCTCTTATATATAATAATGGTTAAAATAGTTTAGTTATGTTTCCTAATGTGTGTACTTTATGTTGAACAGAAGATTTGTATTTTTCTGGAAAAATACTATGACTTTTATTGTTTAAAATCTTGAGTATTTTATATCTCATCTTTACTCTTTTGAGTGGGATGAGGTACAACTGTGACTAGTAGAAGGGAGTTTTCCTGGTGTTTTCTTCATTTTGAATACCAAAGATCCCTGTTACATTGTATTCTTTTATGGAAACAGAGAATTTATAAAGAAATTGGGATATGAGGCTTGAATGGACGTGTAGATAAAATTTCACCTGTAAGATCACCTGTGAGCCTTATTAGTCTTGCGATTTAATGAGTTCAGAGATTGTTGCATATTTCTCAAGTTTCTCTAAACCATTAATGTTCCAGGAAGGGTTTTTGGTCATTGTTGCATGTGCTTTTATCATGCATGTCATAAAAAAGAATTGAAACCAAAATATTTGAGGAATTTATTAAATGAAGTCTCAATGCACTGTTACTACCATTTGACATAAAACTTTTCTTTTAAAGCTAGAGGAGGTGGTCCTTAGAAAATGAAGGCAAATGGAGAACCTTTTTTTGAAGTGTTTGTTTTCCTTTAAAAAATGTTTAATGTTTGCTTCAGCAGCACATATACTTTAAAAAATGTTTGGTCTACTTTCTGCTGGGGGGGGATAAAAATGAGTTCTAGATCTGGAATCACCCCCGGAGAGAGCGGCCTACGGCTTTCTGGAGGTAGTGGCTTGTGCTTGTCCTCTTTTTCCAGAAACATCACCACTCTTGTGTTTTAACTTTAAATTGATGATATCAGTTTCAACTCTTGCTACAAGTTATAGAAAACTTTTAAGTTTTTTGGATTAAGCCAAAAAAGAGAATTTATTTGCTACTATAACTAAAAATCTTTGGAGAATTAGCTTTGTGGATGATTGACTTAAGATGAAAGAAATTCCTTTAGTTTTTCTCCTCCTACTGATACTTCTTTAGTGATTCCACTTTCGTAGACCTCTCTCCTGGTTATAAGATGGCTGTCAGAAGTTTTCTGTTACATCTTTCTTGTTGAAATCCTGAAAAACAAAAAAAAAGAGAGACAGTTTTATGTCTTCATTGCTTTAGAATGGGTCATATGCCCTTTCCGAGTATACCATTGTGGCCATTGGATACTGGCATCTTATGCCTAGGCCGTGTTTCCAACCTAGAACCAGGATGAAGTTGACTACTAGAAATACATCGTCTGAGGATGGTAAAGTAATAATTCCCTTAAAGGATAACAATGTGTTTGCGGCAGAAGGTTGAATGGGTACAACACTGGCAAAAATATCTTGTTTATGTGTATTTACTAAAGCTAGCCAAGAAAACATAAATGCTTCAGGAACAAAAAGTAATTTAAACACCTATTCTAAAATAGCTCCTAAAATGAATGTTAAACTTTGTAAGAGAATCTGATATATCAAAGTCATTGTGCTATTGGTTTTGTGCCTGAAAGCCTTTATTCTGTCACAGTAAGAGGCAGTTAAGGTTGATGTTTCTCAAAAGGCCTCTTTTGGTGTATCATCAGTAAAGATTTTCTGTAAGAATTGTCCTGGAAAGTACTTGTTCATGGGGTTTGAAGACCAATGGGTCCCTTTAGACCAGAGTGGCTTAACCCTGATTTTATTTCTGGTGTCCCTGGCCCCTTCTCTTATAACTGTTTTTCCACCCTGAGGTATACTACAGTCCTAGGAGAAGGAGTCCTTTTTATGTAGTATATGATTCTTTTTGGTCCCTATCTGGTGACTCCCACTGAATGAGATTGACTTCTGAGTGTCCTGCACACTTGCTTTCTAAAATTCCAAGCCACAGGTGAAAAATCAATAGAAACCCAATGGCTCTCCGTTGTAGGATGAGACTATTAGAAGTTTTTGTAGCAATCATGTACCACCATGTTTTAGTCTCTGGTTAAATACCTCATACACATCATGCTTCATTACATCTTTTCTAAATTTTTGATTGGATTAAACACATTATGATTTTTCCACATTACAATATACTCCCCCAAATAGGCTATCCCTTTTGCCTTAGCTAAGTAAATTAAGCTTACAAAGGCATTTCTTTGTCTTCTCTTACTGGTTTCTTCTTGGCATTTTTCCCAGTTCTATTTCTCTTTCATCAGTCAGGCCCACCTTCATACACTTTATTTTTATATTGTACATTCCTGCCTGGGTAGACTGCCTGTCACGCCAGATCTGCGGTGAGCCCGCTGGTAGAGCTCCTTGTCAGAAGCTCGACCCATCATCGCATACTGTTAAGGGTGGTTATTTGCAGTGATGTGGTTTAGTGAAAGGGAGCCCTGGATATGGAGCCAGAAGACTAAGTTTCAATGCCTGGGTTGTTACCTGTTAGCTGAGTGACTCTGGGTACATTATGTTAATCCTATCCACTGAACCTCAGATTCCTAATCCTAACAAAGATCTCGTATCATGTTACTTGTCTCACCTACATCAGTGTTTTCTTAAGAGAGACAAAGCTGGTAAGTGTCAGCATTCTGTATCCTATAAAGTTTTATACAAATATAAAGTGCTACTTTATTACTTTCTGGCAAAAACTTTTAAAATGGTAATTTAGTTTTAAATGACTTAATGATTTAAGAATTTTATTGTGTTTGCTAAAATCATGGATCATTTCCAGAAAGTCCCAGTTAATTGTGGCAAATCAAGAAATGTACATGAGTAAATTTTCCAGAAAATGGAAATTTAGGCCCTCCCATGGCAAATCTTGAATTTTAATAATTTGAAGAAGTTCTTTTAAAATTATCTTGCATGATTATTTGTATTTTAACCTCTGTGTAAATTCTTCTTGTCTCACCTTTTAATTGTATAACTCAAGGAAAAAACTAACATGAGTACATTGTAAAAAATTCAAATAGTACAGAGTATAAAAGAGAAAGTTAATATATATTTCTATTCCTGCACTTCAGTTTTACTTCCTTGAGGTCATATAAGTTAATTCCTTGTGAGTTCTTTCAATTTATATATTTGCATGTCTTGTTTTATACAAGGAATTCATACTATATGTGTTGTTTTATACCTTGTCTTGTCCTAAACTTCTGATATGATAGACACCTTTTCACTAGTATATATAGCTTTTATGTGTTTGTAACTCACTGTTTTTAAAGTTTCCTGTATAAAATGAGTATAGCTTCTCAGTTTTTTGTTGTTGAAGTTTTGAAGTTGCAGAAACTTGTGTATTACTTGAGGACTAAAGCCTACCAAAACCATCTTTTTGTTTTTGTACAATGAAATTCTTTTTTGTATACAAAAACATTTGTATTACTAGAGTCATCAGATACATTCTATGAAGTGGCATTCCTGTGTCAGAGGTTATGTTCATTTTTAATAACTTTTTGGGGGAGCTGTGAGGCTACTACTTAATCTATGATTTTTCTTTTAAAGGTCAGGCAATTCAGTTGTGGAAAAAGATTAAATAGGTATAGATAGCACTGAGTCCACCTCACCTTTGAAAGAGAGATGAATTTTGCTTTTGGTGTCTTCCTACTTCTAATTTTTCTAATCTTGCTTAAGATTTTATTAATTCTCTTGAAATTTTAAGCAAGTTTACACACTTGCTAGCTATTAGTACAGACTTCTGCAATTACAAATTATTATTCTCTTCTCCACACTAGTTTTTCTACATCTAGGTTCTGGCCTGAGTTTACTATTAGAATTTTCTTTCTAAAGGTTCAGAAATGATCGAGGCTTTTTTCCACTTAAAAATTTATAAGTGTATAACACAGATTGGCTCTAATCTAACTTCCCATTTTACACTGTTATCTGTACATATACTTTTGAACATAAAGAACCATTCACTGGTACTGGACTGCATATATTTTTATGCCTATTGCCTTTGCATGCAATGATATTTCCTTTCCTCAGCTACCTGATAAACTTTGCTCTTCTGAGAGTCAACCTAAAAGTCAGCATCTCTGTGAAACTTTACCTAAACGGGAAGAATAATGAGGTGAAGTGGTTGAGGCTGGCAGGAACTGTGCCATTTAAGATCTTGAAGGTTTATTAGATGGGTTGGATTTTATTTGAAGAGCACTGGTTCTGAGACATAATGTGCTTTAAGAACTGCTGTCATGAGTGCTCTTGTAGCTAATCTTGTTATTGTAGGCATTACTTAATATTGTAAGGAGTTTTTCCCTTCCCATTCCACAAAATTCTGAGGGATCATGAAGACAGGGGCAGTATATCAGGCTTTCAGTAAAATCTTGTTAGTGTTTGCCTTCTACAAGTATGTTTAGTTATCAAACAAAGTGATATGTGTAGAGTAGCTGATGATAAGAACTCAGTAATTGTAAAAGTGTTATTATCACTGGATAGATAAATCCCAACTTGAAAAATTTGGGGTGATGTCTTAAAAATGAGAGTTTTAGTCTATGTGTTAAAAGCCTATAAAGATTAAAAGCCTATTAAAATTTATTATAGAATGTCACTGAGAGTGAGACTTAAAATTTTATAAAATGTCCATTTGTTTGAAAAGGGGGAACTATGCCTAATTTTTTGTATTCTTGTTGTCTAATAGATACTAAATATAGAATTAATATTTTATATGCATAATTAATTATGTCAGAGGTAAAGTGTAAGGTTTTCAAAGACTCATTTTTAGAAAATTAAAATTTTAAATTTTGTATGAACTTAGAGAAAGTTCACTTGCATGTGTTTTCATTGACATAAAAACATTAAGGCACTCTGTATATTTTAAAACCATTTGTGCATGTGCCCTTGAGACAAGTTGGTGGGTGCAGTTTTATCAAAACCATATATACAGTGCCATATTAAATGCATCATATTATTACACTAATCATATGACTGTAGAAACAAAAGTAACCAGAGGACTAAAGCCTATCAAAACCATCTTTTTGTTTTTGTACAATGAAATTCTTTTTAAATTTGCCAGTGAATTCATACCAATATTGAAACCAGATGTAGATTTCCGTCTTTTAATGTATCAGCTCCACTACGAAAGTCTTATTTTCATCCCTGCTCGCTGAGTATTTCATTCATGGTTTATAATCTGTCTACCACTCTCCATTTTATTTTTTTAAAATACACTATGAAATGTGATTCAAATGATTTTAAAATGATATCCTCCATTTGTATTATACCAGAAATGAAATTAAATTTGAGATATTGAAGAGAACCTAATTAAATCCGTAAATGAAGTACTGTGTTGATAAAATTTTTCATTTGAAAGCATGCTTACCAGATATTAAAAGAATTGTTAGCTGTGGTTTAAGAATGGGTTTGAAACATTTCTGTCTTCTGACTGGTCTTCAGTTACGTACTTCCTCCTGAAGCAAATCTTCTCTCCTGTCCCCATTCCCCCAAGCGTTTTCAGTATAAATCTGGCTATTTTGAAATAGTTGGGTCTGAACCTTTTAAAATGAATGATATTCTTACAGAAATGAGAAAGATACTACTTTCATTGTGTATGGTAATGGGAATAAATTGCTACTTTGGTAATTAGTTATGTTCAGATGTAAATAAAATTTGTTAGAACAGGATTTGAAGACAAAACTCCCATTTATTTAGGAACGTTATCATTAGCTCCTTTGTTTTTTGCTAATAAAATGATCAACATGTGTCATGTGATACAAACATCTAGATCAGGGCCTGCTATCTAGTATACACTAAATAAATAATGTTGCCATTGCTCCTTCTCCATTAGTGACACATAGTTCTTGGGGAGTTGCAGAAATTTTGATATAGATACTGTTCTTATGCACAGTTCATTTGATAACACTTGTATTTTTAAAAATGATATGAATTTATTCCTCCAGATGGGCTGATTTACCTGTATTTTGGTGTTATAGGGCTGAAACTTGGTCCATCACTTTCCACTATGTTTTTCATCTTAATAGAAGGAAGAAAAAGGGCTCTTATTAATCTCTTAATATCATTTTATGATTATTATATTTTTATTTTCAGGTGATCATTTGAGCTACTACTGTATTTATAGTCTTTCCTTTGTATGGATAGTTTACTATCTTCTTTTACACAAAGTAATTTTAATCCCACTTGGTCTTTGCTTCCCAGACTTTAATTATTAACATATTATAGCATCATGAAGTTGAAGTGAACCTTTCAAATCATGTAGCAGCTAGATGGTAAGAGCTCTGGTAAATCTTTCATTAGCCTTGTGGTGGCTTTGAAACCAGACAGATCTTGAGACCCTGGAGTATAGTGTGTCTCTTTAATTCTGAACTTTCTGTAATACAATTCTGAATATAGGATACAGGAAAAGAGATAACAAAACAGAATTAATGGAGAATTAGGCACTTATTTATTGGTTGGAAATAGTATATTCTTTAGAGGATAACTGCTGAAGTTTAGGGAACCAAAAAGATTATTATTGAAGTAATTAAATGTGGTACAGTTATATAAACTGATACAGCTTTTGAAACACCTCCACCTCTTTTAATATTGTATATTAGTAGGGGATGGGAGAAGAAGAGAAATCCCAGGCACATATGATAGTACCACCACCTTGCACAGCTTCTGCAGGATTTCAGTGTGTGGCTATATACAACACTCCTAATCCCCCACTCTCAGACTTTGGCTGTGAAACACTAGTTTAAAAAGACTGGGGACACCAGGAGAAAGTGTCTCCTTTCTTTTTGCATCAAAAGTCTGTATCCATTCATTTATTATTTATTGAGTGCTGCGTGTGTGCCAAGCATGCTTGCAAGCCTTGTGCATACATGAGTGAACCAAAGAAAGATTCCTGCTCTTAAGGAACCTTTCTTAGTGTAATACTATCCAATAGAAATGTAAGACAGGTCACATGTAATTTAAAAATTTCTAGTTAGCCACATTTAGAAAGAGACCTTGATTTAATTATTGATTTTAATAATTTATTTAATATTAATATCAGTATTATATGAAGTAACACAATAATTATAATGTATTAAATACTAATATATTTAGTATTAATATATTAACACATAACATTTAAAAGAATCAAGATATAAATTATTAATAAGATAGTTTATGTTTCATTTTTGTATTAAGCCCTAGTGCTTAGTGTATGTTTTACCTTTGTGGCATGTTTCATGTGCTTAGGAGCCACGTGCAGGCTCTGAGCACAGTGCTTTAGGACACAGTGCTTACTTTCTATGGACTCTCGGATCAGACCATCACATCTGCTAGAGAACGATTTCCTAGAAGTGCCATCAGTTTCACATAACCCAGGCTCTTTACTCATGACTTGGAACCTCCAGAACTGTGTCCCAGAGTAAGCCTCTTAAAACGTATAAGGCAGTTACCTCAGGTATTTTGTTGTAATGATGTAAAGCAAACACAGTTGCATATACCTTATTTTGCTTATCCGTTCATCTGTGACTCTTAAGTTGCTTCAGCTTTTTAGCTATTGTGAATAATGTTTCTGTGAATATAAATATGCAAATATACCTTGCTTTTGGTATTTACTGAAAAGTGGAATTGCGGTATTCAAAGGTAATTTCATGATAAATTTTAATTTTAAATTTTTTTAGGATTTGCTATACTGTTTTCCACAGTGGTTGTATAATACTAACTTCCCACTAAAGTGCAACCCAGGCTGGTCTCGAATTCACAACAATCCTCCTGCCTTCTCAGCCTCCCGAGTGCTGGGATTACAGGTGTGTGCCACCATGCCTGCCTCACTCTTTGCCTGTTTTTTGAATCAGGGTTTTCTTTTTTTAAATTGTTGAGTTTTTGTAGTTCTCTCTATATTTTGGATATGTATCTCTAATCTGATATATAAATTGAAAATATTTTCTGCCATTCTGTGGGTTGAGTTTTTAGTTCATTGAGATGGTCTTTTGATGCTCAAATTTTAACAATGTTCATGAAACCCAATTTGTCTCTTTTTTCTTTTGTTGCCTGTGCCTTTTTTATCATATCTAAAAAAAATCATTGCCAAATCCAATATTGTGAAGTGTTTGCCTTTTTTCTCAGAATTACATAGTTTTAAGTCTTACATATAGGTGTTTGATCCATTTTGGGTTAATTTTTGTATGTATTGTTAGGAAAGGGTCTAACATACAGAAATCCAGTTTTTCTTTAGCATACAGAAGTCCAGTTTTTCCCACCATCATTTTTATTTGTTGAAAAGACTTTTCTTTCCCTATGTGACAGTTAAGCTGGATTGTCAACTTAATTGGCTTGTGAGATGCCTAGGAGATTAGGAAGTGACACTTCTGGTGTACCTACGTAGGTCATGGAGGAATGATCATGGTTGCTCCTCTGGTCCCTGACCCTTTCATCTCTGGCGTTGTTTCCCTGGATGCTTCTTGGCCGCCACAAATTAAAAAGCTTTGCTCTGCCATGCCCTTCTTGCTGTATTGTTTTTGTCTTAGAGCCAGATCATAGGCAGAATCCTCTAAAACCATGAGCCAGATAAATCTCTCCTTTAAGTCATGAGTACCAGGTATTTGTCCCAGCAATGGGAAGTCTGACTGATACAGGAAGTTGGTACTGAGAAGTGGGGTTGTTGTTATGACTGTACTAGACCATGTGGTTTAGAAGTCTTTGAAACTGGTTTGCTGGTGGAATTTGGGATAGTCTGGAGATACGGGATACAAAAGCCTGAGAATAGTGTAGTCAGAGCCTAGTGGATGGCTTGGTCAGAGGTCAGAAGACCAAAATATTAGTAAAAATGCAGACAGTAAAAGCTAGGCTCATGAAGTTTCAGATGGTGGTTCTTTGGGCTAGAGGCTGGACCTGATATATCCTGGCAGAGTGTGTCTACATTTTCCCCATATATGGAGATTTTGTGGAAGGCTGAGTTTAAGAGCTATGGACTAGTTAATCTGGCAGAAGAAATGTCAAGGCAGGCCAACATTCAGGCTGTGGTATGAGTACTTTTGGTTGCTTTTAGCCAGATTTATATTGAGTATTCAAAGCAAAGAGTAGAGCAGAAAAATTTGAAAAACTTAAATTTTGGTTCCCCCAGAACCAACTATATAGTTGGGGTCCAAAGGAGGTTTGGTTCCTGAATTGATTAGTGCTATTAAAAAGGCCAAGCACTTTGTTTTTTTTTTTTTTTTTTTTTTAAAGACAAAAGAATGGAGACATATGAACCAGAAAAGCCATAAACAATACAGAAAATACAAAGTTATACAGAATATAGTAGGGAATTAGAACTGGATGTTGTATTACATAGTTATCTTCACATTAGTTGACACAAAAACATTAAAGGAAATACCAAATTATAGATAAGATAGTAGGGAATTTGCACTGGATGCTGT